>JAECUM010011893.1:0-11154 GCA_016617855.1 Megalonaias nervosa | reverse complement strand
TTTGTCTCTCTCTCTCTCTCTCTCTCTCTCTCTCTCTCTCTCTCTCTCTCTCTCTCTCTCTCTCTCTCTCTCCTAATTGCATTTGGTGTTTCTGTAATTGCATTTGCATTTGTTTATCTTTCTTTCTTTCTTTCTTCTAATTGCATTTATTTATCTTTCTCTTTCCTGTCTCTTTCTCCTTGCTCTTTTTCAAATTGCAACTGCAATTGTTTCTCTTCTTTCTGTAAGTGCATTTGTTCTTTTTCTTTCTCCAATTGTAACTGCATTTGTTTCTCTCTCTCCTCTTTTCAAGTTGCAATTGCATTTAGTTTTCTTCTTTATCTTTCTGAAGTTCCAGCTTCCTTAACTCTAATTCCATCTTGTATTTTAATTTCAATTCATTTATCTTTATATCAGAGTCTGATGCATACTTACTGATCGAAGCCAAAACACTTTTATCGAAAACATTCTTCTCTACCAAATACTGGATCAAAATGTTTTTTTTTATTTCTTGCTTCGTTAAGGAAGATTTTGCCTCAGAAAGATCGTATTTTCTGGCAAGTTCAAGCAATTAATCTTTTTCAAACAATCCTACTGCTCCTGAATAGGACTACAAAGTAAAGTCTCCACTTTTGATGACATTGTGAAAAAAAAGCCCGTTGATGCCACTAAAAATTTCAAATAAATTATGAAATAGTACTTGGAGTTTAAAATATTCTGAAAACTAGTGGAATTTAAATTTCAAAAAACAATTTTATGAAATATTTTAGCAAAAATTCATATATTTCGGACGGAGCCCCGATTTTCTTTGTTACGTGACTAGGCGCCTACAAAGTAACAAAGAAAAAAGTGAAGCCAACAATCTTTGTAAATTTAACAAAATAATTTATTTCCCTAGAAAACAAGGTAAAAATATGAAAAAGGACTTACGGTTTGTGAATATAATCAAAAATCAATCCTAGAAATTAAAAATATAAGTCCTATCACTAAAAAGTGCTAATTGAATCCAAGTTCGAATCTCGACGATGTTCCAAGATGGAAGGCGATGACGTGCTCTATAACCAGTTTTGTGCTGATGTGTCAACAGTTCCTTGTTGAGTCACCAAGAACATAATTCCGGCTTTAGAATTCCGAATAATTTAGGAAATGTCTTTGTCCAAGAATTTCGGTGAACAAGAGTATTTTCCAGGATGAATAAATTATTTTAAATTAAAAGAAATCTCAATTCAAATGGTAACAATAGGATACCTATCGGCCTGAAGGCATAATTTACAACTGACTCAGAAACACTGAAATCTCAGTATTAACCCAACTAAGAACGCAATTTCAGACCCGCGTGTACACTTACTACAAGTCAATTATCACGTAGACCAATATCGCCTTAGCTAAGAATCTGATACCCAAACTGGAAAGTAATTTAAAAATAAAACGTTGTTTATTCAGACTAACAAGTAGGCGAAGTATGACCTTGATTACGACCAATGATTTTTACTCAGTGTTTACGAAATCGGAATCAAGGTTAAGAACTAGGTCAGCTAAAAATACAATGTAGCAATCATTCTGCGTTTTAATCAGGCTAAAAGAACTGAACTGAATTTTTCTAGAAAAATGTCAAATCCAGTTAATAAAGTTAATACAATAACATGTAATGAAATAAAAATAAAATAAAAGAGAATTTAAAACTAACACACAAGTAATTTAATTACATATACGTAACTATATATATATATATATATATATAAATGCACTAAACTGACAATGAACAGTGCAAAACTAGTATTTAACTAGCCTGTGCGCTTTCGACTCTAATGAGTCTTTTTCAAAGGCAAATACAAAACATAGACAAGACAAACAAATAAAACACACAAACCGTTGTGTTTGCAAAACTTTACATGGCTGTTTCTAACTGAAATAAACCTTTAAATTTATTATGTTTCAACTAGTTTATTTCATCTTGTTGCGGATGCTTGAAACTATTTTTATCAATAAAAATATTTTTTCAAGCATCCGCAACAAATTGAAATATTCTAGTTGAAACATAATAAATTTAAAGATTTAATTCCTGAGGAAACAGCCATATAAAATTTTGCAAACACAACATTTTTTGTGTTTTATTTGTTTGTCTTGTCTATGTTTTATATTTGCCTTTGAAAAAGACTCATTAAGAGTCGAAAGCGCTCAGGCTAGTTACTTGTTTTTCACTGTTCATTGTCAAGTTATTGCATAAGTGCTATCCTTGGATTCTATAGGAGAATGCTTGATACTAGTAGGCAGAATTAACATTTAATAGAAATAATGCTATCATACAGGTTAGATAATTTTTATATCTATAATTCTCTGTAATTATCCTATATACCTAGATTTCTTTCACAAGTATCCGGAATGACTGTTTAGATAGATGAGAATTAATTACTGGGTCGTCATGCGAGTGTTTCTGCTACACACGAGTAAATATAACACCGATTAAGTAGCATCATGTTTTGGTTATGTGTGCTTAGTCGTGATGGAATATGGGCTTGTGTGTGCAGGCGAGGCGATGGGTGCCGTTTACCCGTGGACCTGGGTTCGAATCTCTGTACAGTACGAATTAAAAATTCTCTAATCTATATATATATATATATATATATATATATATATATATATATATATCTGGAAATAAGCAATTAATGAAAGAGACAGAGGAATGGAGAAAAACATTTCACTGGTTACTTGTTTTATTCACGGTTGTATATTTTACAGATTTATTAAATAAAACACAATTTTCAGTTTTTACAACGTTCTAGTTTCATGGATTTATTTCTGAACATTTAGGAATAGTAGAATTTGTTTCTTTATTTGCAATAATAAATCTAGTTTTACACAAAGAGTACATTGAAAAATTGAGCTAAAGAGCTTTGATATTTTGCAATTGAATAAATAAAAATAATTTTCAACATCTTTATCATCAAAACCACATGCGCGCATGGGTGGGTTAACTTAATTTACTCTGTAACGTTGGATTTGAGGGGAATACGTACGTGTGCAAATTAATTGTGTCGGATATTATGGTGACCTTTGGTGGTCGTCCCGTTAGCTGGGTTAGAAAACCTATTTTTAAATTTAGAAAAAAGTAGGAGAATTTCGGATATTGCCACGAACAATCGCAGAAATATAATACAAAAAACCCACCCCCAAAACAACACAGTCTGGTAATGATTGGCATGATGCTTTGATGATGAAATGCCTCATATCCCTTTTGTGAAGGAAGTTCGTTTCAACATTTAGGCACTTGATTATTTATAATCTACCACATCATGCACATTCTCTTCCGTTTCTTTCGTTGTATAAGAGTTTTCCATCCAACAGACCCTCTATAAGAATACATTGGTTGACATGTAAAGATCCGTATTGCTTTCATCTGAATTTGCTATGATCTTTCCATATCTCCAATAAAGCGATCATGCCCGACTTCAGAAACATATTATTAGATTGGACGTATGAATAGTGTATACAGTTTAGCCATAGTTAATCTCTCAAAAGTTCCAGTTGCGCGCATGTTTAGATAAATATTTAGAGAAGTCAAGAATAATTACACAAATACGATTAGTCCATTTTGCATCAGAAGATAACATTAATTAAATGTTTCTATCATTTGTAACAGGAAGCAATTTATATTATCGAAAGAAAACTTCAGTAAGTTTGCGTATACAATGTTTGTTTTCGAATTATGTTTCACGCAAGTGTCTTATACGCAGCGAATCAAACGCCTGCGTTAGCGTGCTTGATGGTCTATATTTTCCCATTTCCAAGGATTTGCACGACAACAGTTGTTATCAGCTGAAGGGTTCTAAAACGCTCAATTGCTACAAATAATCTTTCTCTAATCACCTCATGTACACACTTCACCAAACTCTAATTCCACACTTGATTGTTCTTTCTTGTTTCATTTTTGCATGATTCATCACTAACCATTTCCATGTCGAATCTTAGTACTTAGTACTAAAAGAAATAATTATTCATATCTCAGATTACTAAACATATGTATCTAAATTTCCGGATAATTCCCAATATTAATAAATTAGAGAGGGTTCATTATACGAAACTAATATATGCTGTCATATAGTCTCGTGACTACTGTACATTATTCGGGCTGAGAATTATCTCCTCAACACCGACACCCCAAAATCAACAAGAAATCACTAAAATCGAACCAAACTAAAAGCGGAGACGTAACTACAAATAGCAAAGGTGTGTTAAATTATTAACGGTAACAAGCCAGTCGTTTCCATATACATAAGTTAATCAAGATCTTTGTTTATAACCGATTTTGCTTATAAAGCGTTTTGATGAAGATGTTTCAAGAAAAGATTCATAAGGAAATAGCCTGGCAGTGAAGTTCAAACTGGCTACTGTATCGTCGATATAGATAAGAAATAGTTAAGGGGCTATCTTGGAATCTTGAAGAACTCAGCAGATATTTCACATTTTGTAAATGCTGAAGTTTAAAAGAAAGATCTCTGGGTAGCGGTGTGGTAAATAGCTTTCGAGCTAAGAAATTTACCGGCAATTCCATTTCTGCAGCCTATAAACCATCTGTGTAATTGATACTCTGTTAAAATATTTACTGACACCACGGAACGTTAATCACATGAATTCAATCAAATCCCGAAGAAACATATTTTGTGATAAAATTAATTTAATTGATGAGTTAAAAAGTGGTCTCGAACAAATCCAGATTGATATTTATTTATAAAATTGTTTCCCTGCAAACATTATGTAGATCTTTGAGTATAAATCTTTCAAAGCTATTGAACACACAGCTGAATAGAGAAAATTGTCTATAATTCGATAATAGTGTTTTATCTCCGTTGTTATTAATTGGCATGACGCGTGCTGCCTTCCACTGTGTGGAGAACACACTAGTTTTGAAAGTTTTAATTAATTATACCGTTATGGCTCATCGATTTCTAGGTCAATATAAAATATTTTCCAGCATCCGCAAGAAGTTGAAACGAACTAGTCGAAATAGAATACATTTAAAGATTTAATTCATGTAGAAATAGTCATGTAAAGTTTTGCAAACACAACAGTTCTCTGTTTTATTTGTTTGTCTTGTCTATGTTTTGTATTTGCCCTTGATAAAGACTCATTAATAGTCGAAGGCGCGCACGCTAGACGATACTAGTTTCTCGCTTTTCGTTGTCAGTTTATTGCATTCAGGGCCGGACTATCTATAGGGCAAAGTGGGCAACGTGCCCAGGGCCCCAGAGGCTCAGGGGGCCTCATATATTTATCGTCTGATTTCACAGGCAGTGTTGTTAATAGTATTGTAACCATATCTATGAACAAGGCAGGATAGCTATGGGCCCCTATGTTGGCTGTGCCCAGGGCCCCAAAGGTCTTAATCCGGCCCTGATTGCATTTATATTAATCAATCCCTGACACACGTGATCCCTTGCTGGATTCAGTGCACTTGAAAGGACTGTTATTCGCCATTTGATTTGTATTCTTTATATATATATATATATATATATATATATATATATATATATATATATATATATATATATATATATATATATATATATATATATTGTTATGCATATGTAATTTAATTGCCTGTGTGTTAGTTTCAAATTTTTTATTTTTTTATTTTATTTCAGTACATGTTAGTGTAATGAAAACTTTATTCACTGGATTTGACATTTTTCCGGAAAATTCAGTTCAGTTCGTCTTAACCTGATAAACATGCAGTAGTAGAAACGTTGTATCTTTAGGTGACCTAGATTCAGAGCCAGTGTCAGCTTTGGAGTAAACAGCTTTTTTATTATTGAATCTTATAGCAAGTTTCATTGAGTAGAGTCAAAGCCGTACATAGCATAAGTGATAGTCGGCATGTAATGTTTCTACGTCGCATGAAAGTAAGTGATCACGTGACCCTATCAGGTGATCTGTTCTGCGTTATAGTCAGGCTTAAAAACACGTTATTATAGTGATTTGGGCCAGTCTTGCTTGAAACCTTTGGAGTTCAAAGGTATTTTTGTTGTGACCAGTTTGAGTTGAATTTTGTATTTAAAGTAATTTATTTTCCCTGGAAACTAATAGTGCTCTTCAGAATTCTTGGACAAAGACGTTTACTGAAAATTATTCGGAATTCCAAACTGGAATATTATTCTTTTTGATTCAACAAGGAACTGTTGACACATCAGGACAAAGCAGGTCATTGAAGACGTCATCGCCTTCCATCTTGGAACTTCATCGGGATTCGAACTGTGATTCACTTAGAACTTTTTATTGATAGGACTTATATTTATTAATTCTATGATTAATTTTGGATTAGATTTATAAACCGTACGCCCTTTTTCATATTTTTACCTTGTTTTGTAGAAAAATAAATTATTTTGCTAAATTTTACAAAGCTTGTTGGGTTCATTCTTTTCTTTGTTACTTTTGTACGAGCCTAGACACGTAACAATATATATATATATATATATATATATATATATATATATATATATATATATATATATATATATATATATTGCTGTGTCAGTCTTATCTTAATTTTGTTTTATTACAGATATTTAAAACAGTGCATGCATGATGTACCTTGTCTCCATTGATTACGTAGTCTTGATACGGTCCTTCGTGGAAAGCGCATGGCGGCTTTGGATGAGATCAACCGACGCTCATTTTATCCATTGTGCTGATTATTTCAGCTCGTCACTGTGTTTCGAGTAAGTGTTGGATAATTATTTATTACCAGATTACGATATTTCATTTTGCCTTATTTGTTTAAGGTGTATTGAAGTCAATACTTCATCCCGGAACGTGCTACGCCAAGTTTGTAATGGCTCCATTGTTCCCAGCATTCTATATTGCTGAGTGCGAAGTGTCAGCGTTCCCGTTTCTAACACTCGAAGCGAAGAACCTTGGTTGTCCCCGTTCTTTATGTTTGTTTTAATATCCGAGATTCTCCAAGGGTACAGAGAGTATAAATACTGCCCTCGTCGTTCCAAATATGAGAAAGACAGCCTAAAAGTCAGAATTGTCTGTCTCCTTTTTAACAACCATGGCTAATTGTATTCAGGTAAATACAATCTCTGAAACTGCTATTTTATTAGAATACCAAAATTCGAATTTCCCCAAATTTTTTATTTATATAAATTTCGTACTTACCCAGATATTGAGTTATCCGAAGTTTGGGTTTGTCTAAATTTCGGGTTTGCCAAGACTTTCATTTGAAGGTTTCCTTTTGTAGGAAATTTATATAAATAAGGCACTACAACAGTGCTAATCTTCATTTTTACCAAATTTAGTTTATAGAAGTATATTTAAGATAAAACTGTCTTAATTAAGCATATGTGAAAAACTGCTTGTTGTAAAAACCTTGTTTGCTGATGTTGTACATTAAATGTATGGTCATGAGTTGAAATTAGTACTGTGTAAGTCAATGTAATTGTGATAGTGTGAGTAGCAGGAGAAGAAATAAAAGAGAACATAATAAAAATAAAATATAATTTATTCTGTATTTAATTATTGCATAAATATTACACATTTCTTCTTCTCTGTAATCTCTTCTGTCTTTCTAGATTTTTTTTGTACATAAATATCAGCACCAACACCACTTGCATATTTCTACGCTAATTTTACCTCAAACCAGTACCAGGTGAACCCAGAATATGCTATGACTGAAAGATGAAAGAACCCTAACATACAGTCGTATATATATATATATATATATATATATATATATATATATATATATATATATATATAAAGAATACAAATCATATGGCGAATAACAGTCCTTTCAAGTGCACTGGATCCAGCAAGGGATCACGTGTGTCAGGGATTGATTAAGATAAATGCAATAAACTGACAACGAACAGTGCAAAACTAGTATCTAACTAGCCTGAGCGCTTTCGACTCTTAATGAGTCTTTTTCAAAGGCATATACAACTCATAGACAAGACAAACAAATAAAACAGAAAAACCGTAGTGTTTGCAAAACTTTACGTGGCTGTTTCTACAGGAATTACACCTTTAAATGTATTATGTTTCATCTAGTTTATATCAACTTGTTGCGGATACTGGGAAATATATGTATTAACGTAGAAATCGATGAGCCATAACGCCATCTGTTATTTTATGTACATTTATGTAAGCCCAAATTACATCCCGGATATTTCATTGTTATAGTCGTAATTGTAGGTTATTAAGCAAATTTAGAGAATTTTTCTAAAGTAAAATGTGTCGGCTGCAAAAGAGAGTTTTATTTGTGCATGGCTGTCTTTCTCTAGTCTTCTTGGTTTAAACCGCGTGGTTTCAATGTTCTAAGGCGGCGTATCCAGTAAGATTCCTTTTCTTTCCTGGTTTCGGAAGTCCAGTTGGGGTTGTTAGCAATTGCAATAAGTGTTATATCACTGAAAGTGTGGCCAGGGGAGGAGAAGTGTTCTGCGACCGGGCTTCTGTACAACTTCTTTGTCGTCCAATCAGATCTATGAAGGTTGATCCTATTATGTAGCTTTTCAGTTTCTCTGACATACTGAAGGCTACAGATCTTACATGTGATGAGATAAATTACATTTTCAGTTTTGCACGTTTTGTTTGGACTATGTATGTTTAATATTTCTCTAGTCACTGTGCTAGAAAATGTCCTGGTCTCTATCATATGTTGACAGGTTTTACATCTTTTATCGCCACAGGGGCCAGATTGACTAGGGTGCTCTTGGCTAGTGATTGGCTTTAACTTCGCCCAGACTAGGATGTCCTTGAGATGTTCTGGTCTCCGGTAGGCTACTACAAGTTTGTTCGGAAGGATTAACTTTAGTGCGTCCGACGATTCCACGATGGGCCAGTGTTTCGCAATGATTTTACCTACTTTGGGGTTGTCTGGATGGTAGGTCAGGATAAATGGTATCCTATCAGCCTTTTCCTTCTCTCCATATTTTAGTAGGTCATCGCGGTTTGTTTGTTTAGCCCTTCGGTTTGCCTCCGCAATCAGGTCTTTGTCGTAGCCTCGGCAAAATTAAATGTTTAGATAACTCTTCAGACCGTTTTAGGAATGTTTCACCGTCGGAGCAAATTCTTCGTATCCTCAGTGCCTGGCTATATGGAATATTCCTAATGCAGTGTTTTGGATGACAGCTGGTGGGCAGGAGATACTGGTGTTTGTCGGATGGTTTCGAGTAAATGTCTGTATGGAGTTTGTTTTCTACCAGTCTGGTTGTTGTGTCTAGGAAAACGTGGTTTGAGTTGGAGATTTCTGCCGTGAATTTTATTGAAGGATGGAAGTTGTTTGCCTTGGATATAAAATCGTCCAGACTTTCTCTTCCATGTTGCCACTTCATTTCTATATCATCGATAAAGCGTACCCACTGGTATGGTGTAAGTTCAACCGATGCTAAAAGTTGACCCTCCAGTTTTCCCATAAAAATATTAGCATACGAAGGGTCCATTTTTGTACCCATTGCGGTTACATTGATTTGGAGGTAGTTTTCTTCATTAAATACTAACATACCGCACAAAGAAGGGATACAGGCCTGTAGAGAAGTATGGGAAACAAGAAATGCAGGCAATCCACCCACACACTTCCTAGTCCAACTCCTGGAGCTTGTCCTAAAGCTCAATAACTTTGAATTTAATGAAGAAAACTACCTCCAAATCAGAGAAAGTCTGGACGATTTTATATCCAAGGCAAACAACTTCCATCCTTCAATAAAATTCACGGCAGAAATCTCCAACTCAAACCACGTTTTCCTAGACACAACAACCAGACTGGTAGAAAACAAACTCCATACAGACATTTACTCGAAACCATCCGACAAACACCAGTATCTCCTGCCCACCAGCTGTCATCCAAAACACTGCATTAGGAATATTCCATATAGCCAGGCACTGAGGATACGAAGAATTTGCTCCGACGGTGAAACATTCCTAAAACGGTCTGAAGAGTTATCTAAACATTTAATTTTGCCGAGGCTACGACAAAGACCTGATTGCGGAGGCAAACCGAAGGGCTAAACAAACAAACCGCGATGACCTACTAAAATATGGAGAGAAGGAAAAGGCTGATAGGATACCATTTATCCTGACCTACCATCCAGACAACCCCAAAGTAGGTAAAATCATTGCGAAACACTGGCCCATCGTGGAATCGTCGGACGCACTAAAGTTAATCCTTCCGAACAAACTTGTAGTAGCCTACCGGAGACCAGAACATCTCAAGGACATCCTAGTCTGGGCGAAGTTAAAGCCAATCACTAGCCAAGAGCACCCTAGTCAATCTGGCCCCTGTGGCGATAAAAGATGTAAAACCTGTCAACATATGATAGAGACCAGGACATTTTCTAGCACAGTGACTAGAGAAATATTAAACATACATAGTCCAAACAAAACGTGCAAAACTGAAAATGTAATTTATCTCATCACATGTAAGATCTGTAGCCTTCAGTATGTCAGAGAAACTGAAAAGCTACATAATAGGATCAACCTTCATAGATCTGATTGGACGACAAAGAAGTTGTACAGAAGCCCGGTCGCAGAACACTTCTCCTCCCCTGGCCACACTTTCAGTGATATAACACTTATTGCAATTGCTAACAACCCCAACTGGACTTCCGAAACCAGGAAAGAAAAGGAATCTTACTGGATACGCCGCCTTAGAACATTGAAACCACGCGGTTTAAACCAAGAAGACTAGAGAAAGACAGCCATGCACAAATAAAACTCTCTTTTGCAGCCGACACATTTTACTTTAGAAAAATTCTCTAAATTTGCTTAATAACCTACAATTACGACTATAACAATGAAATATCCGGGATGTAATTTGGGCTTACATAAATGTACATAAAATAACAGATGGCGTTATGGCTCATCGATTTCTACGTTAATACATATATTTCCCAGTATCCGCAACAAGTTGATATAAACTAGATGAAACATAATACATTTAAAGGTGTAATTCCTGTAGAAACAGCCACGTAAAGTTTTGCAAACACTACGGTTTTTCTGTTTTATTTGTTTGTCTTGTCTATGAGTTGTATATGCCTTTGAAAAAGACTCATTAAGAGTCGAAAGCGCTCAGGCTAGTTAGATACTAGTTTTTCACTGTTCGTTGTCAGTTTATTGCACATATATATATATATATATATATATATATATATATATATATATATATATTTTTTTTTTTTT
>JAECUM010011891.1:0-13045 GCA_016617855.1 Megalonaias nervosa | reverse complement strand
CCATCTCACTATATGCACGTATTATTAGTCCCATCTCACTATATGCATGTATTATTAGTCCCATCTCACTATATGCACGTATTATTAGTCCCATCTCACTATATGCATGTATTATTAGTCCCATCTCACTATATGCACGTATTATTAGTCCCATCTCACTATATGCATGTATTATTAGTCCCATCTCACTATATGCACGTATTATTAGTCCCATCTCACTATATGCATGTATTATTAGTCCCATCTCACTATATGCACGTATTATTAGTCCCATCTCACTATATGCATGTATTATTAGTCCCATCTCACTATATGCACGTATTATTAGTCCCATCTCATTATATGCATGTATTATTAGTCTCATCTCACTATATGCATATATTATTAGTCTCATCTCACGATATGCATGTATTATTAGTCTCATCTCACTATATTCATCGATCCACATACATAGTTAGATCAAAATCTATTTTTCTTTCAAGATCTAAAATGTTTGATATGATAAAAGGCAATAGTTGCTTATTAAGCGATTACCAGTGATGATTACCAATGCATCGATTACCAATGCCTCGATAAACAATGCATCGATTACCAATGCCTCGATGACCAGTGTGTCAAGCAATGTATGTATATTGCTAAGACAAGCTATCAGTTTGCAATGATTGCATAATAAATTACACCTTGCCAGAAGAAGGACTGATATTCCATTATTAAGGCGTGAATGACTTAGCAACGATTAAATAGCACATGAATATAGAGACCCAAAGACATATACAATTAATCCCATTTTCAGAATACGCTCACACCTTTTGATGGTGCTTCACGCAATGAATAAGTAGAACACACTACAATATTTTTCACATACCAACAATCTAAGCCTTCGTACTTCCAGATCTTGTCGATAACTTGCAGCAACTGGATACAAAGCATGTCTTGACGGAGATCTAGAAGTAAGATATTAAATGAAAATTTTATGACATAGAGAAACAATCCAGCTAAATTGGAGGAGTGGTCATTAGTTATGCAACAGCTAAGTCAATTAAAACAAATCACACACACAATTTAGGAATACAGTAATCTAAAACTGTAGAATCTCAAAAACACAACGGAAACGAGAGAATTATATAAAAATGATACAATTAACAAGAAGAAATAACTCTATCAGATTAGAATCCAAGGGAAAAGGTACTATCGTGTCAGCATAAAGCAAGTTTTAACCTTTGCGAGGCAAAGGGAATTTCGTGTCTTTTCTAATGTCGCTCGTAGTTCATTTCCGAAAGTGGTTAAATAAATAAACTGCGTTGCGAGTATCTTCTTACAGCAAGGCTGGCCGTTGCACTATTCCAACTCATTTCAGCCGAAACCGCAAAATGGAACAGAGAGTAAAGGATATCTCAGTAAAATGGTAAATCAGCAGTAACAGTTGCTATACATACTGAAAAGCTCTTTTTCATTTTTCATTTTCAACACAGGGAGTTCTCACTTGTTGTGATCAGTCGTGGAGTTTAAATTGTTATCTTTATAAAATGCAGAATACTCAGTGGATATGGTCGTCTCAAAACTGTCGATAGAATTCCATTTAAGTTTAAGGTTTTCAGGTTTTACCAACAAATTTGCGTTTCGGGCAAGTAGCTTTTGATAACCTTTGTACCGTCAACAACCTGAGTGAGCTTGACATGACCGGTATTGACTTTCCGGTCAAGATTAGTGATATTGCGAAGTTCTAGTAACGAAATGAAACTATCGCAGTTAATATTTTTGGCTGGAAATATGGCCTCCACCTGCTGTGTATTAGCGAGTAATTCTGGCCACACACAGTATATATATTGCTGCTGCTGTATAATGACGCGGCAGGCGCCTAAGATGAACATAAAAAGCAGAAAAAGAGCTGCTATGTCTGGATCAAAGACCTAAGCCGTATGGTATTCAAGCTATAAAAACAAATATAAAATAAACAATATAAAAGCATGTCTGCCACAGGTACCTCCACATCTTTAGTCAGGCCGATCTATTGAAACTCTACACTAAAGACAGCAGCAAGAAACTTGACCACGACAGCGTGCTAGGCCACTGTCGGAAATTAATACAGAGCCACCCATCAAGCTGCACATCTATCCAGAAAAAAAAAATAAGTGTGCAAGTTGTGTTTCATAACCTGTGCGGCTACGATGGCTACATTATTATGGGAGTTATCGGAACAGTCTTGTTGGAGAATATCAGTACCATATCATAAGACATGGAAAAATTATGACGTTCTGACTAAGATAGTTATAGTTTGTTGACAGTCTTCAGTTTATAAACAGCAGCCGCAAAAGTTGGCTGCCAACATGCCTAAGGAATCATATCGCCCCACGGTATTGTACACGGAGTACACGATTAACTATTTGCTTCGCAGGGCATCTACCTATAAGAATACATAGCAACCGAAGATGATTCGAAGAAAACAGTATCCACCGATAGAAGCTTTCTACAGCCAACTCAGCCTCGCAGGTACAATCGAAAAGACTATGAGCACGCCCAGAGCTTGTGGAAGGACTTTGGCTATAAAACCAGGAGAGACTATCACTACTTCTACCTAAATACCGGGGTACTTATGCTAGCGAACGTGGGTTTTTTTCAGCATTCTGCACCACCTCGTTCGAACACTACGGCCATGACCCAGCTAATTATTATATTTCGCTAGGTATGAACTGGGACACACGTCTGAAGAAGACTATTATTTAGCTTGTGCTTGTGACAGAACACGACGTGCGTCTGTTTTTAGTAATATGACAACCAATATCCAAACAACTGGATAATCAGCGACTTGTATTACAGGACTCTCACGCAGAATATTCCAACTGTCGAATTTAAGTGCGTTTTCTTATGCCAGACTCCAGATGGAAAGGCGCAATCGTCTAGTGGAATAAGCATGGTTTCCTTAAGCAGACATCCAGATTAGGTTAACAAGAAATGCTATTGCATCTTTCCTGCCGTGGGCCATGGCCTATTGTACGCTCTGTTCAGACCTCTTGTCTGACATATGCTGGCGATGGAATGGAAGTAGCCCTTAAATGGAAATTCAAAACGTTTGCATGCAAACATGCTCCTTCCATGGGCTTACAGGTGAAACATCATGGCAGAGTAGCTCTAAGTTATCACAAATACATCTCATAGTTACCAGTTGGTTGACAGAAACTGGCCATTTTGAAGGTTGAGCTTAGCGTATGTTCAACGAGCCTACCGACTGGGCTGTTTATTCGCTCGCGTTTTCGACGCGTCTTTGTATCTCGTGGAGTGCGTGGCCTTCAGTCGATATCGTGACAAAGATAAATGGTTTAAGGAGAATGTACCAAAATCGATCTCCAGCAGCTCTGCGTCCCTAATAGATCCCTTTGCAATTATTTCTAACGTCTCTTGCTACTAATGATAGCTCGCCTGTCCTTGGGCATTGACCTGCTTTGGGATACCTTCGATTTTCACTAACATTTTGTTGATAATGAGGTTAAATATGCTCCTTATCGCACTGGAATTCATCTGTAGGGTCCTCGGCGAGCATGACAATTGCCCGCATACTTTTCGTGGCTTGCTTAAGTTTATGTTCCACATAGTGTCACCATTATTTAGTACCACCCTGCGGAACAGCAGCCCTTTGGTATACAATATAGCCACATTTTCATATACCGCTGCCAAACCAACCGTGCAAGCTGCTAAATTATTCACAATTTCGAACTTCAACGAGTTATCTTTGATTGGGCATCTCGCCTTGCTGTTAGGTGTACTGAGGATTACCTTGGGTTAGCTGTTACACGTCCGTTCAAAAATAAGTAGGTCTGAACTGTCGGATTGGTAGTACGGCTTATAATAATTTAGCAGCTCGAAGTCGAGAGGCACGAATAAGTGGTTTCCAAATACGGCAGCGATAGACTTACCTTACTCGGTATCAGCGTTGGCATTGCCAGCGCTGATATGTATAGCGACAGTATTTGCACCCTGGATTCTACGATAGACCGCGTTTTTCCTCTTTTCAATCAGCCAGAGATCTGTAAAAGCTCCTCAAATATTGGCATAGTCAACGTTGGTCAATTCGTTTCCTTCGACCTTAACATTCTTTGTCTTCACAATGGCTATGCCTAGGTTTTTCACTATCGTATTTTTGGCGTCGAACTGTTGTCCCGAGCCGCCTCTCAAACGTGTGCCTGCCAGTTTGGCGTTGCCTGGTACAATATGTGTGTGTGTGTGTGTGTGTGTGTGTGTGCGTGTGCGTGTGTGTGTGTGTGTGTGTGTGTGCAATTTGGATTTTTAACGTATCTTTAATAATTTGTCATCGCTACGATGTCTGCAGTGTGGCAGTTTATAGTGATGTCTAGCACTGGGGCAGACATGTAGCATAATGTCCAACCCATTCAGATAATCCTGACACCAGGCCGACCAGTCCTAACACTAACCTCTCAATGCTGAGCGCCAAACAAGGCAGCTGTTAATACCATTTTTATAAGTCTTTGGTATGATTCGGCCGGGGATAGAACCCACGACCTTCCGCTTCAGAGGCGGACGCTCTAACCACTATGCCACCGGAACGGAAACTGGCACTATAACTTCAATGCTACAAAGTTGGGAAATCTGACACTAAGCATCTGGAGTTATTAATCAGAACACTTGTGTTCTCAACTCTCTTTGCACCAAGCACACGGCGGATGGAGCAGAATGGGTCGAATATACGCTTTGATCGGCCGGGGCATTTTAGTCGCTGTTACACTCCTATCTTCTGGCGCAATCTCCGGTATGCACTATGGGTGTATGGGTAAGTTAATAATCAAATTTATCACCATTCATTAGCTATAAAAATTATTTTAAAAAATATAATGCTATTCGTATCGCTTCAAAATCAAAACTAGAGACTACAAGCAGACCAAATATCAAAGGAGCCTAAAGACTACCAAATATCGGAGGACGAATTCAAGCTCAAACCCGATGAGTACGAAACGTATACAAGCGATAAAGAAATAAAATAGATCAAAGGCAAACACGGCCGCCATCCGAAGTTCACGAAAAGATCAAGAAACATGTGTGTTAGTCGGAAAAACAGAAACAACTGGATGACAACGTCTTTGCTCCAATGCTCAGTGGAGAAACTGGCTAAGGAGTTAACAGAGGAGCCATGTGCACATATTCACGCAGTAAGTGCGGCGGCGAGTACTGAAAAGGCGACTAGCTTCAGCTACAACGCCATAGGAGCCTATCAGTTGCTAGAAGCAAGCTACTTCCCTGCAGATCGATGTACTTTTGGAAGAAATAGGGTGTCCGCTAACAGCCTGCTCGTTAGAAAGTTTACATAACTTTTGAATGTATGTTATCGCTTTGGGTTAAACCTGCAGCAAGATCAACATGTGTGTGTGTGTATGTGTGTGTGTTGTGTGTGTGTTTCTTGCGCATCAAAGATAACAGCAGCAGTCTCATGTGATATCGCCATACTTCTGTTTTCATCTACACCATCAGACCGTATGTCAACAGTTTTGATAGCAGCAACATTATTTATTGCCACAGCCACAACCAAAAGTCCCCTCAAAACAAAAAGATTTGCTACTGTCAATATAGTCAGCGACAACAGAAAATCCACAAACAAACGCGTCAGTAATAAAGCAACATCTACTCGTTACATCTCACCTATGTTAAATATAGGGCGATTTGAAATCTTACTGTGTAAAAGTGTTTACGTGGTGGTAATATCCTGTAAACGCCTCGCATTCAACGATAAACTGCCGAGTCACATGAGGCAAAAAAAAATCTTACATCTACTGTTCTGTATGCCAAAACAAGCTGAAAATATCGACAGTGTTTGCTAGAATGTGTGAATTCAAATATGATATAAACGAATAGGTTGTTTAAACAATGGAACTTCGTTCTCACCATCTCCATCCTTGAAAATGTAGGAGAAATGCTCTGCCTTGAGAACTGTGGCAAAAGGAGATGAATTCTTCCAAGTCAGCCTCAATGGCCGGGTCTTCGATGTAAATACTCCACATTTATCTGGGCTGAAAAGGATTAAATATTATTATCATTATTATTATTATTATTATTATTATTATTATTATTATTATTATTATTATTATTATGTCACAGAATAAGGCAAGAAATAACTTGGTTTCGCCTTAGAACGATTTGATCATTTTCGTTGTACATGCGTACAACGTTACCTAGGGTGGATAATTGTTTTTCTAGTTAAGCGACTGAACTAGCATGTATCTCGTCGTAGATCGCTTGCGGCAAGAGACACTAAAAGCACGGTATGCACGGGTATCTTACCCTTACTAAGACTCATTCTCCTGGAGATTTAAGTCAAGGTCCTCTTCTAATTGACACATTGGTCTTTTCTTGTCAAGGAATGTACGTTTTTCTCCATTTTTGTTCTATAACCATAGGAGTAAGTGTTACAGTTTTATTTTATTTGATATGTGAAGCATGTTCAGTTTTTAATGTCGTAGCGTGAAATGTTGCCTTTACCACTACGTGGATTTGAAACGTTGTGAACTTTTGAATTGTTAGAAGTAGCTATTAAGAGTTTAATTTAGTAGCATGTATCTATAGATTTTAATTCCATACCTGTTATTATGACCAGTTTGATTTTATTTTAGCTGTGCGTTTGTGTGTTCGGGTATATCAGGCTGTCGGTCTGGCCGTCTGTATGTCTGTATGGGGATGGAAGCAGGTGTGACCACCAAGGCCATACATGGACGGAACTGCTGATTTGTAAACTTGTGCGCATGGTGGATCCATGAAGGGTGTGTGTGGCCAATACAAGCGTGGGCCAACGCAAGAATTCATGAGAACTGTGTGGTTTGACAATGGACACGTGAACCAGGTCAAAATGTTTCGTTTACAAGTTTTTACAAGTATTTATATGAGTCATACGTGGTTATGAATCGTAAGGGCTGTACAAATGACTGAGTCACGAGTCATGTGTTTGGTACAATTGCTATGTTGATTACAATTGATCATATTTGTTTTAATTATGTTGTTTCAATTGAGTACATGGAACATATGGTGTTTCAATTGAATACAATTAAATTACCTTCATTACATGAGATTATGCGAATCTTACTCTCATTACGTGAGATTATATGAATCTTACTTTCATTTCATGAGATTATATGAATCTTACTTTCATTACAAGAGATTGTATGAATCATACCTTCATTTTTGAATATATGAATCACATTTTTATTTTCCCATTTGTGAATGTTTGTGTAAAGTAATTGAATGAGTCGTATGTTTAGAACGTGAAAGAATCACACTGTATGTTGTAGAGAATATACTTTTTCTTATTAATTCCTTTCATAAAGTTCCATCTTTCATCACAGTGGTTTGTCTTGTCATTTAATCAAAGCATCCATTCAGGTCAATTCCTGTTACTTATTATTATTATTACTACTACTACTACTACTACTACTACTACTAATACTACTACTACTACTACTACTACTACTACATAGGAGAATATTAAGCAAGGAATTAAGTTTGGACAAGTGTCTTGGATTTATTTTCTCTTCATCGAGTTGTTCAACACATATTAAATTCAAAATAATTTGTCAGCAGAAAATTGTATTTTCACCCATAAGGAAACAACTGATTTACTTGCTGTAAAAACATGCATTCATATTTATGAGGGATATTGTTTCTCTTTGACAGTTTATTGTCTTTGTTGCCATATATAGCAAATGTTTCATCTGTCCTCTGTGCAGCTGTTAGATATGAGTATATAACGCGTGATATTCTTTATAACAGTTCAATTTACGACACATGCTGTACTGTATGTAGTCATAACCCCACAGTCCTACATGTTTCCAAACAATTGCCCCGTGAAGAGATGTCTGCTGCTCTTGATCTCTCAAGATCTCGATCTCATATATTTTTTAAATCTGTGCTTATATATTTTCATAAACGACAATGCTACATTATGTTTAAGTAAAACAAAATGGAGTTGACCTAAATGCAATCAATCTCTTCTGTGATGATATGTCAAATGATCGTTGGTCAGTTAAGGTCAGGTTTTGGTCAAGATTCAGATTCAATCTGACAGAGAAAATATTTATATAACCAGCAGAATTTGCGCTTTAACGTTGTTTCATAGTACTGATGTAATCGTACATACGTATGTGACTTTCTGGTGGAACACAAAACACTGGTGATGACGTGCTTCCAAATAATGAATTTCCATGACTTCTGTTACAAAATCGACGAATTTCTAATGTTACACGAAAGCTATTTGATGTTTATTGAGAACGATTTACAACACAAAATGAAAAGAACAAATATTCTAATAACAATGTAACAGAAATTGATTAATTTTCCAGAAACTCAACCTGTTATATTCTTTTTATATTCTAAAGTTGTATACGTATGCATCTACTGTAATTTTTAATTTCTCTCTCTCTCTCTCTCTCTCTCTCTCTCTCTCTCTCTCTCTCTCTCTCTCTCTCTCTCTCTCAAATTGAGACAGCATTCCAGAAACGAAGAAATTATTTTAAAACTTTTTGACAGCACGAGAGAAAAATTTGTGCGACCGTTTTTCCATGTAAAATTGCCAAACATATTCAATTAAGAGCACAGAATAATAAATTTCTCACCAAATCTGACCAAGTGTCTGTGGTTCACCGACGATTGAGGGTGTATCACGCAGAACATCTGCTTCACTCTTGTATTCCAACTGCTCCTGCAAATCTCTCACATCCAATTGCGTCTAAACAGATATGCCGAGTTTTAAAACATTATGAACAAGCTTATTCTAATATTTAAATTAATTATATAGTAACCATTTATTGCTGAAACTGATCAACTTTACCTCACTTTTGGAGGTTAGCGCCAAAAAACCAAACTGATGATAAACAACACCAATGACATCAGTGCAGAAATAAAAGTCAATGGACAGAAGCTGGAAATAGTCACAAGTTTAAGTACTTGGGATCAATTATCACAGATGAGGGCTCCAACCAAAACTACTTTGCAGGATTGCCCAGGCGACAGCAGCAATAACAAGGTTGAGACCAATATGGAAAGATACCAACATTGCTTTTGGTTCCAAAAAAAGCCTGATGCGCTCGATTGTCATATCCATCTTTCTGTATGCTTGTGAAACATGGACGCTCACATCAGATCTACAAAGAAGGATTCAAACCTTCGAAATGAGATGCTACCGTAAGATCTTGGGCATCTCATACATTGACCATGTAACCAACGAAGAAGTCCACAACAGGATACAACGAGCCATCGGATCCTATGAAGACTTCTTGACCACTGTAAAAAGCGCAAACTGAAGTGGTACGGTTATGTCTCAAGATCATCTGGCAAAAACAATATTGCAAGGCACAGTGCGAGGATGCAGAAGAAGAGGCAGACAGAAAAAGAGGTGGGAAGACAACATTAAGGAGTGGACATGCATGGGATTTGGAGATTTCCAAAGGGCAGTAGAGAACAGGGAAAGATGGAGAGAATTGGTAGTCAACTGCGGTGCTCCAACGACCTCTTTGGTTAAGGGATTTACGATGATGATGATGATGATGATGATGATGATGATGATCTGACCACGTATTAGTATGAATGCTGAATTTCTGTGCTAATTGTTAACGTTTATGCACAGACCATCCAGCACTGAATTCGAACTTGTGTGGTTGTTTTCCGCCACAGCCAGTTATGTCAGAACATATTAATAAATGGTGGAGAACAAACTGGATAATTTATCATGTAAGACGTGTCATGTGTTATAGCCTGTAAGCAAATGCATTAGGACAATCAATACAGCAACTGCCAATTACAGAGAAAGAAACTCAAGGGTAAACTACAAACGAACATAACTTCTAATCTGTTATATTAAATAATGCACAAACCTCTTGGGATTTTGATTTGATCTCCTTGGCCAGACGACAGAAAACATTGAAAACACCCACCTCTTTTAGGTGATCTGATAGAAATGGGCCGCAGTTGCGACAATAAACCTCAAGTATGGGGGCAAATCTCAACCGAATCGTCTCTGAGTACAGTTCTGACCTGAGAAAATGAGGAACAAGAAAAGATGTTAAACGCTTAGAAACAAAATTCGTTATGAAGAGATAATATTCCTGGCAAAATTTTTACTTGCTCGCTTTCTGATGAAAAGTAGATAAAAGTAATTTTTAGTGTTTATGGTGGTTGGGAGGATAGTGCTAGAGATCTAGACATAGCCATCGAATTAATGTCTTCCAAATTGCCCCTAAGTCCGAATGTCTGTGTGATTAAAGCAATTTATGAATATATGTTTTTCCTAATTAAAAATTAAAGTGTGTGAATTATCTTCAGTAATAAAATTAAGAGTATTCTTCAATAATTGGAGTTACGTCTGAATGGCTTATCCCTACCTTATTGCAAATGATTCATTGTACAATGTTCCCTGTTCAGAGGTTGTTGTTGTTGTTGTTGTGGGGCTTAACGCCATTTTTTCAGCACACGATAGGCTATACATGGCGGCCAGTATTAATGGTGGAGGAAGAAACCGGGAAATCCGCGGAAAGAACCACCGACCCACGAGAAGCTACTGGCAAGCTTTCTCACATATCCACATTCGCCGAATCCTAGACTCGAACCCACGCCGACAGAGGTGAGATGGCAGTGATCCGTAACGGAGAGCGCTTTAGACCACTAGGCCACTCGCCCCCCGTTCAGAGGTAAAAGTACACAAAAATACTAATATTTTCAGAAAAGTACCCTATTTCGCAATCATGATGTATGGCTTTGATGAATTACCTTAAGTGCCAGAAGAATTGTTTCCCAAGTCTTCTATTCAGCAGACACTTTCTGAGCAAAAATCTTGTCAAAGGACCATCAATGTAACTCCTGAACTTCAGGACCTGCAAACAGAATAATGTCGAAACATAGATACATTGTGTCACAAATATAGATGCCAATAAACATTTCGTCCTAAAAATAAATCTTATCTATCTATCTATCTATTTATCTATCTATCTGTCTATCTATCTATCTATCTATCTATCTATCTATCTATCTATCTGACATTTATATATCTAAATAAAAAATATGTGAAAGATAAAAAGATCAGTACATCTGATGAGTGACAATCGAAAAAGTTCGACACTGATCTGAATTTAGCCCAATCGGTCGACTGAAAATAAATTGCCAGTCGTTTTCATATTAACGTCAACCAGCGAAACTATATGGTGTCCGGAGAGAATCAGTCTAGTACGCACGATAAAAAAAACTTTAGTATACTTAAAAGCGACACAAAGAGACGCCAACCTTTTAGAATGTTTCATTAGTATTATCCGTTTAATGGTGTGAAAAGTCTTTTAGGACGAGACTGAAAGTGTCCTGTATATAACATACATTCTTCACGTAAGAACCATCAACTGTCTGGAACGAACGTATATGCTTTTCAGATCCTAGTAGAATCTATGGTGCTACACAATACATGTACTTTATTTCGTCACACAACTATTTTTATCGCAAATTGTTCTACCATTTGAGCGCGATAACATGAACGGGTAACATGTTTGTATGCACCTCTAAACCTTAGGCATTTTGAAAGATTTCACAGCCAGTCTTTGACAAAGGACTAAAAAATCACTCGTCTACTAATTATATTTAATTTTGTATAAAAACAAAGACTGTATTTTAATAATTTAACCACTTCATTAGGAAACAAGTTAGGTTTTTGATAACAATTTCAGTTTTGTACATGCGATATAATAAAATTTGACTGGTATCTGACCACCTGTGAACAAGGCTGCTTCACGAGTCAGATAAACTTAAAAGTTATTGACATTGTTACGTAATTAGTTATTTATAAACCGCTGAAGGTTCGGAAGCCATCGACCGGAAGTTGAATTTAGAAATTATCTGACAACATATACTTTATAATTTAGTAATTAGTATTCTGTCACCTGGGTGATCTGCATGAGATGTAGAAGAAGTTCCTCGTCTGTGACGAGTCGTTTAAGGCAGTCTACTGCAAACTGCTCCACCCACAGGTCCGGACAGCTGGCGTCTAGAAGCTGTAGGGCAGTCACCACAGTCAGGCCTTGCGTTGGCCACATTGTCAATAGCTTGTACAGCTGGGATGAAAATAAGGCAAGACATATATATATATATATATATATATATATATATATATATATATATATATATATATACATTGTTATGTATATTTAATTTAATTATTTGTTTGTTAGTTTTACATTTTTTTTAATTCCATTACATGTTATTATAATGTAACTTTGTTTACTGGATTTGACATTGTCCAGAAATTCAGTTCAGTTCTGTTTGACCTGACTGCTATTTTTTTTTATTTATTTCATTGATAGATAACTAATAATACAAACACTGTACCTAGTTGCTGACCTCATTCCAAAATCAGTGACAGTTTTAGTAAAACAACTTTTTTTAAAAAAAATTCTCTTTCTCATAGTAAGAATTGTTAAATTGAATCAAGGTCATACCTGGATTATGTGACAGGTGGCATGTATTTATTGTTACAAACTTCTAATTTTTCCAGAACAATGAACTTTTGACCCACATCCGGGAATCTGTTTTGTGACTTAGTTAGCATATAACTGTTGTTTTTGATAGATGTTTGTTAGTCGGGCTCCAAACAATTGACACGTAAGTTGTTATTATGTTGTGACCAGTTTGGGTTGAATTTTTATTTTCTTCAAATTATCGAATTCAAGTGATTCTTTTCCATGGAAATACATAAGTGCTGCTACAAAATTCTTGGATAAAGACATTTATTGGAAGTTATACTGAATTCAAAACTGGAATAATATTTTGTATGATTCAACAAAGGACTGTTGACGCAACAGCACTTCGCTGACCACAACAGGCATCATTGCCTTCCATTTTGGATTTCATGGGGACTCGAGCTCAGATTCATTCAGGACTTTTTAATACTAGGACTTCTAATTTTTAATTATTGGATTATTTTTGGAAATGATCTGTAAAACTGTAAGCTCTTTTTTCTTAATTTTTCACTTTGTATTCTAGGGAAATAAATTATTTGTTTACTTTTACAAAGCTTGTT
>JAECUM010011890.1:0-34343 GCA_016617855.1 Megalonaias nervosa | reverse complement strand
GAGAGAGAGAGAGAGAGAGAGAGAGAGAGAGAGAGAGAGAGAGAGAGAGAGAGAGAGAGAGAGAGAGAGATCAGGTGTATTGTGATCATTCAAGCGAAATGATTCAGGAATAGTGCGTTAGTGTAATCGATAGAAACGTTATATATCACACGATTAGAAGACGGCACAACTTTTAACAATTCACTCATGGCTGTAAAACATTTGAAGAATGATATTCAAACCACTCATGGCGCAAACGTAATTCTCTTGACTTCTATGTCTCTCGTCGCGAATCGCGAATGTCAGTCATCTAGCACATATCAGAAATTTCGATGGTCATCTGACCAATCTAATTATCAACTTCATGTTTACTAACAGTTTTACCCCACAGGCTCCAGTGGTTCATCTTGAGCTACGTGGGTCATCTACCCTGATAGGTCATGTGGTCAGTCACGAGTCCGGTGGGTTACCTATGCAGGTAGGTCAAATGGTCTGTCAGAAGCCCGATGGGTCCCCTGTACGGGTCGGTCAAATCGTCTGTCAAGAAGCCGTTGGGTCACCTATACGGGCAGGTCAAATGGTCCGTCATGAGCCCTACCCACCTATGAGGGCCGGTCAAGTGGTCAGTCAGAAGCCCGCAAGATCACCAATGAGGGTTCTACTATGCAACATGTACAGTTTCAAGTTTATATGCATTCAACATCTCTTGCCATTTGTCATGAATCTTACTCCAGAAATTTAATGTCCTCTGTCAATCAACATGATATTTGTCAAAGAGAAAACCTTGATTTTGGTTTTATCTATTTATTTTTCATTAGAAGGCAGAACATTATCCTCGTATTCTTTAGTTACTTGCATGCTTTTACAGCGTCAGTGGAAAATACCTTACTTTTGGGGTAAAGACATTTTTCTATTAAAATAACCAAAGAGTAATGGAGGATTGTTTCAGAATTTGTAGGTCTTATCTGAGGTATATGCGTATATAAAGCTGAGGTATAGATGAATATAACGACAATGGAGCTGTCACTTAAGCACCATTCATTAAACTCTTAAATACTTCCCCTAAACTGAATAACCTTAGATGAAATATCTTCAAATGTGAATGATATCAAGTTCAGTAAATATAGCACTATCCAAAATGTTATAAACTGTATCAGCTGTAAATGTAATATAATCATAACTAATGTTATAAACCGTACCAACTGTAAATGTAATATGATAATAAGTAATCTTATATACTGTAACAACCGTAAATGTAATATGATCATAAGCAATGTTATAAACTGTACCAAGGGTAAATGTAATATCATCATAAGCAATGTTATATACTGTAAAATCGCAAATGTAATAAATGTAGCTGACATTTATGAGCTTAGATAGACCTTACCTGAATCCGGACTAATCATACCTTTCGCAGTGCAAGGATCCATAAGATTGGAGTCGTCCATTTTATTCCTATTCGCACCTAAAATCTGCCAAATAAATAAAATATGGCTTTATTCTGGTCATTTCCTTCATCTAGATGGATTCTGATCAATCTTAAAAGAATACGATATTAGCGATCTCTAGAAGGCCTTTAACACATTTGTCTCCAATTTTACTATCCATCTCAAAACTTCATTCACAAATTAAGAATTTTTGGAATATCTGGTAACAATGATTTTTTTTTTTTCATTGATAATTCAGCATGCATCAGGGATTAAAATAATGTCGTACAACATTGAATGTTCCATAAATAGATCTTTTCCTATCTCTGAGAAAAGTATGAGAGATCTCCTCAAATTCATGGAATAAATCGGCTGTTTTATTTCAGTTACAAAGGTTTCCGTATTCTTACATTGCTAAAACGCAAATGTGACTTTGAATCCTTTCCGCTGTATCTACCTCTGGCATCAATATTAGAATTTTCTGAAGGTTTATAGGCAAGATAATGCATGATCTCTCTCTGCGAAGAAACTTTGATAAGTTTATTGAAACCTGGGCACATCATGGGTATTACGCTGATTTAACTCGTTTCGTATTCCTACGCAAATGTTTAGATAGTGAAATATTGTAACACACCTGGCATCTTACTGCACCTCCCTACCGAGCGAATAAGAAACCCACCTGCGTAAGGCTGGTTTGAGGTCGAAGTTTCCCATATTTCCTAGGCACCCAAGACAACATTAATAGCAAACTGTATAATTCACCAATAACTCAAATAATTTTCCGTTACTTAACTAATGAACAAGCATCCACACTCCATTTTCACTCTTGCATGGTTTTTCTCGTTTCACAATTTGCATAATTTATCCGAACACTTTCTAAGCTGTAGATCGGTATTTTGCGCCAAGTACTTGTCATACTCTGTAAATGCCTTCCTTTAGAGTTCCTCCAGTAGACTCTGAACATTATCTTCTTCTTTACAAGAATGTCTTTAGTGATGACATACTGTTGCCAATAGGAATCCAATCGATGAAATTCAGTAATTAACTTGCAGAAACACTTAGTGAAGGAGTCTCGTTTTGAGGCAATACGTCTTTTAAACGTTTGTTGTATTCCTATAAGTTATGAAGTTTTTCCTATACCTCATCCAATTAACTTCTGTTTAGCACATCACCTTTGTAGGCGGATGACGTGTTATCGAAACTCTTCTTAGTTAGATTCCCTCTAGAGTCTCATAGTGTCCTCAAATGTATACATACTGTTAATTTCCCTAGAGTACCAGATATTTTCAAATTGTTGTGAACTACAATTGCTAACTATATAAAAATGTACCCTCAATGTACAATCCATGCAGAGCCATAGTGTGTCACCCAATATGACCCTATGGCGTAATATTAATTCATTTAGAGGCCTAGGCTGTCTAGTTTTACTATTTACGTGTACTCAGTATGATTAATAATACATTGCTGATTGTTAAAGCTAGTTGATTACAGTATACATACAATTTTACTTTCTTTAGAGTATGCATAATTTTGGCATAGTTAGACAATATAAAGAATAGACAAGAAAATTAAAAAAATCATTAAAAATCATGCATCAGCTGAATAAATTCAAATTATCCTATTCGCGGCACTTATCTCAATAAAATCAAACTGACACTATATACCACCCAGAAATGACTCACACTGATACATACAGATCTTTATAAATAGTGAAAGAGAGTAGTAACCGTACTTTACCCACTCATGAAAAGTGTGAGTGTGTGTGTGTGTGTACGTGTGTGTGTACGTGTGTGTCTGTATAGGAGTGTGTGTAAGGGAGAGGATGGGGGATAGCGACACACCATTACATGAGTGGCGACGGCTTGGAACAAACTGCCACATACTGTTGTTACACAGTGCACAGTAAGGTATTTACAGGTGACTTTAATAACTTAACCAAGATCAGTCCTGAAAAATTCAATTTTAAACAAGACATATTATAACTAATGTGACACATTTTCATTAATGTGACATGTTATCACTAGTGTGATACATTTTCATTAATGCGGTACATTATCACCAAAGTGATAAATTTTCATTAATATACGTTATCACTCATGTGATACACATTTCATTAATTGTGATATGTTATCACTAATGTGATACAGAGATAAAATCACTTAGAGAAAACATTCATAAATGTTTACAGAATGACCCTTTAGTAATTATGAACTGCTATACAAATGTTAGTTTCTAGAGCAGTGCCACAGAGCAGTGTAATCACTTACATATATCCCATATAAGCTAAAAGCCTACAAGCGAACGTTACAAGATAAATTAAAGGTTGTAGCGTGCCTCAACCGAGCTGGAGTCGTCACGGTCTGGACAGGTTTCAAACCCAAGCCCTTCTGGTTATATGTATGGCACGCTACCCACCGATCCTCGGTCTCTCTATCTGCTCAGGGTTATTCTACCAGAAGTCTGCAATGAATTTTGAATGGAAAAAAATAGTCAGATGTATCATGTTGTCTTCCAAGATTTAGTGATTAACATGTATATTTGTATATGAAACAATCATAGTGATCTATATGTATATTTCAGCATGAAAAAATCATAATGATCCGCATATATATATATATATATATATATATATATATATATATATATATATATATATATACATACA
Organism: Megalonaias nervosa; assembly: GCA_016617855.1. Lineage (NCBI taxonomy): Eukaryota > Metazoa > Mollusca > Bivalvia > Unionida > Unionidae > Megalonaias > Megalonaias nervosa. Next base: position 30,272 of record JAECUM010011890.1, on the reverse strand, counting down.
TACATATGAAACAATCATAGTAATCTGTATTTATATTTGTATATGAAACAGTCATGGTTATCTGCATGTATAGTTATATATAATACAATCATGGTAATAAGTTTATGAATTCTTTCAAATTAGCAACCGGGAAATAATGTTGTCTAGTACTACATGCATTCTACATGGCATGAGTGAAGGAAATAATATCTTTGTAACTGTATATCTGCATATATATATATATATATATATATATATATATATATATATATATATATATATATATATATATATATATATATATAAATACACCGGTTGAAACTAATTGATCTACTGACTGTGAAGACTAACTACTTTAACGCACAGGCTATGGTACTCTTGTGGAACGGAAACAATGCAAAATGGGGAATTGCGTCACCGAAAACCTACGGCAATTGTGTAAACAAAAAACGGTGTATCTATAACCCATGGTTTACGGCAATTGTCATTTGCGACCATTGTTGTAACGTGATTTTACGTATGACTAAATGCATGAACCTTTTTGAAATAAATCGCATTATCTTTATTCAATTATTTCTTGTAATGATATTTAGTACCGGATTAAGGTAGGATAAACACCTGACTTCTTGACCTGTCGCTGCGGCAAAATAAAGAGATCTCAATAGTTATCAATAGAAATGGACAATCCCGTGGGAGTTTCATTCAGCAGACGTGGAGCATTTAAAATTGTGGTAATCGTTTGCATCATAATAAAAGACTCATACATGCTGCGCAAAATGTAAAAGTCTTGTCCCCTGCATATGTAACCATTTCAACATTTTTACCATGTATTTCAGTTTTCTCATATTTCATTTCTTCCCTTTCCTTTGGGATAAAACCATCCTTAATTTTAAAAAAAAAAATACGACATGGTCTGTTGACTCCTATGCAATACATATTGTCACATAAAGGTATACAACTTTTTTTTTATCAGTGTAATACGATACCAACATGTGCACATTTAAGAGACTGTATGCCATATTGATTCAGTGATTGTTATATTGGTACACTGAGATTGTAACTGGTCATGTCACTCTGTCTGCGCGACTATCCGTCTGTCCGCTTATGAATTGCTATTGAAATCTAAGTTTCGTCTATCCTAATTTAGACTTAGGATCGCATTAGCTATGTTATTTCACTTCAACGAGCAGATGAAAAGAAAAATGAAACGTTTCAGATCCCGCAACCAGGCGAACTGGGATAGTTTGTAGTATAAAAGAAAACTTGTATCATGGTATCAATGTCTAATTCAAAACCCAAACGACATCTTACATATATGTCCCTGTTTTTATTTCGATCCTTTAAATTATTGTAAAATATCACTCATAAAAATTCAAGTCGAATTGGTACACATCAACCCTTGATCTTTCTGTATATTTAATGTCTTGATACGTCCAGTGGTATGTATCAAAGAAGGTATACCTCTCTAAGAAGGTACGCCCATTTAAACATGCGTTCCACTCTGCTTAGTCTACATATGTAACTTTGTATGTGGAGATACGAGGTGAAATTAGATATCGAACACACACACACACACACACACACACACACACACAAATATATATATATATATATATATATATATATATATATATATATATATATATATATATATATATATATATATATATATATATATATATATATATATATATATTAGGTACCGGTTAGAAAAGATTTTAATTTGCCTGCTAAATCGAAACCCTGTATCTTTGGTGACGGCAATTGTCGCTTTGCCTGTACCAACACGCATACTCTATAAGCTAAATGCACTTCCTTTAATGAGGACGGAACCTCATCGTGGATATAGACAGTGCGGCGCAGGCACACTGGCATGGCAACTCGGTCATTAAGTCTGAACTAAATACTCAGTCATTCCCGACGCTTCTGACAGAATCTAAAATATACGTCGAAAGAGCATAATGGGGTTGGTGCAGTGACCACCCATAAAATGCATCTATATCAAGGCAGTACATGGGGCATAAACAGTGCCTGATTTAGACATAGCGAGGCCCTAAGCTGTGGGAAGCTGTAGAGGCCCTATTTGGTATAAAATAAATTTGAGAGGCCCCTTCAGATTGTGAGTTCAGACTGTGAGGCCCTAAGATATAGCTTGTTTACCTTATGCCTAAATCCGGCACTGGGTATAAATTTATCAACAATAACAACAACATGATTCCTGAAATTAATCTTAACGATCGCTGATATACACACTGTCTCCGTTACCAAAGATACACGTGCAAACCTTTACCATGATAGTTATAGGTACATTAGAAAAAATAGTTGCTGGACACAAATAACCAAACCTTGGATCAAATGGACCGAGTATCGGGAAGAGGCCTGCTTTTGCAATCGAATTTGATACAAGAAGTTTATCCTGAAAATAATTTGCTGCGATTGATTTCTGAAACCATCTCGCTCTGTGTTATACATGCATGTAAAGTTCCAGTAAAGTAATTTGTTCCTACTTGTCCTGTCCCTTTGAAATCATCTGTATATTTGAACATCATATTCGATTAGAGGCTGTCCCACACAGACACACAAACACCGACTCAAGTAAAATATACATAACATCCTGCTAGTTTGTACAAATTATAACGTACTTACTCAAAGATGAAAAATATAAACGATATCTCTCGCATAGTCCGTATGGAATATGTTAGGCAAGAGCTACATAACAGCGAACCGCTAACTTACAATTCGTCAAATGTACTCCATTACTTACTAAGCATGTCGTATACTTTAACTGTAGGACCTCTGTGCAAATATTTCCAAGTATTCTGGGAATAATTAACAATCCCTGAAAATAAAATTTATGATCGTAATCGTTTTCAATGACGGACGTGATACAATGACGTATGTATGTCTGTGTATGTGTGTGTATGATAAGTTTACGTTTATTAATTATAGATCTTCAATGAAGATTATGGGGATATACGCGTGATATTCTAAAGCGTTTCAATAGAATGTATCGAGGTGCACTAGGTAGGTTTAGAAGTTAATACCCCAACCGGATAATTGTTAAATAGACACCGTTATCTGTAGTCCTGACTGTGCTCAAACTATGTACCTACTGGGTCGACTCTTTTTCACCACTTGTACTTGGCTACAGTATATGGTATCAGCTGACAATATGAGGTGAGTCCTTTGAACCAATGACACAAACATATGTTTGTTTGTTTGGGGGTTTTTTTAACTTGAAGAGCTACTTTAAATTAGAGTGCACGTGTTGTACTCTTAAAATAAGAGCCTCTGATGTTAGAGGAGCTGCAAGCGGCTTAGTGGTTAGCGTGCCAGATTGGCGACCGAAAGACTTTATTTTCAAATCCTACCATTGGATCAGCATATATCTGATTTCGTTATATATTTTCGACAGGGCATTTTGCTCCAAAAGCATGGACACTAAATAGTCTTCGTGTGTTGCTGTGCAGTGAAGCACTAAACTAAATCAAACCATGGTCATTAAAGTTAAGAGTGATACAATTCACCTCTGACAAGTGAACTCTGATTTTGAATGACACATGTAGTCATTGATCACGATAATTATAGTTTCAGAACATGTCTGATCAAGTGGAAAATAATGTCTGTTAGTAACCTTTTCAACAGGACAGAACAGAAAAGAGCAGGACGGAAGAGTTTTGTTCTTTTCCAATAATCAAAATGTCTCTTTATTCTGAACATAATGGCGTAAACTGACATTAACAAGAGAACAAGACATGTACAATTTGTTGTCAACCACTATTAACTCTACTACCACTATCGAAACCACTGCAACAATATGTTCTTAGTTCACCCTCCTCTCCATCAAATCGGTCAAGCACCTCAGTACACTTTTGTTCTTTTATATAAATTCCTTAAAGTTTAATTCTAAATGATGTAACGTAAAACTTGCAAATAACACTACATATAACATATATCCTATGATACTTGTTTTCGCTCTCTTGTTTTATTTTGTTATTTTTTTAAATTAATGTATGTCCTTTTGATTACACAAAAAGCTATTCGTTGGTCCAAGGTCCAGTAGTAAGGTATGCCCACCCGACTATAACCTCTATACTAATGTTCTTTGCTATGTACATATTACTGATTTTCAGTGTAAAACCGTTGCTGCTGTTGATGACGATGACGGTGATGACGATTACAACGAGGATATATAAAAAAGTAAAGAAATAATTTCTCAGAATTTAAGCGAGAGAGGTGAAATCTGCTTGGAATATACTACACTACCACATGATATGTTGTATGTTAAATATAACATTTGTATGAAGTTTGTTTAATTAGGCATTTATTTGAATTCTCATCAAAATGAGGCTGGTATATAACTACAAGAGAGAGAGAGAGAGAGAGAGAGAGAGAGAGAGAGAGAGAGAGAGAGAGAGAGAGAGAGAGAGAGGTATTCTAATGACAGTGGTTGAAAACAAGACTATACAATTATTCCTGTTAGAAATTATACTAACTGCACTGTTTATAGAAACGGTTTCCTATTGTACACCCTCGCGGTTTCATATCCTACATACACAATGGTCTCATATTTTACACACACAAACACACACACACACACGCACACGCGCGCGCGCACACACACACACACATACATAGACAGACAGACAGATAGATAGATAATACATGGCCTCTTATTCGATACACATACGGTCTCCTATTTTACATACTCGCACGGTCTCCTATTCCACACACACACAGACGCGCGCGCGCACACACATACACACACACACACACACACAAAATTTCCTATTACACTTTCACACAAGGCCTCTTATTCAATACACAGTCTCCGATTCTAGACACACAGTCTCATATTCTGCACACACAAGGGTCTCATATTTTAAACACATAATCACGGCCTCTTATTCTATACACACAGACGGTCTCCTATTCTACATATACCCACTGTCTCCTATTCTACACACATACACACACATATACACACACACTGACTCAAAGTTTACACACATACGCATGGTCTCCTATTCTACAAATACACATACACACACAAATTCTACACACACGGTCTCCTATTCTACACACCTGCACACGGACTCCTAGTATACACACACAAGAACGCTGTAAGTCAATTTAATGCGGTTTAAGGTTTAGGTCAGTTAATGTAAAATTGAAGAACTAACTGTTGTTGATTATGTTATTGTGATTCATCAAAAGACTGTTGTCAAATCATCACACTTTAGGTTATTGTACATGAGTACATTTGAGACTACAGGTTCATCAACACCTTCAGCGTTAGATCTTATTTGGAATACCACTGGAATTTAATTAAAACTTCATTCATTAGGCCTGGTGATAAAACGTGTTGGACTATTTAGAATTTAACTCATATTACTGTAAGTTTACTTTGTATTTTCTTGGAAAATAAATTTTACAAAACTTGTTGGTGTTTGCTCTTTTCTGTTGCTTAGTTTAAGACCATAGGGTCGTAATACTAACATATATGAGATTTATATTTGTAAAAGTGGATTCTGTGTAGAGTTTATGTAAATTATAACTGATAAAGAATGGATATACTCAGGAGCGTACTTACCATATAGCAAGAGTATGCAATACATAGGGGCCCTCAAATTATTTTATTTTTACACTAAAAATTAGGCAGGGGCACATCGTATAGCTTTGCATAGGTGCCCGCGTAGAGGTCCACATATTCTAGCTACGCCACTGGATACACCACTTATGAATTCGTAAAACTTGTCTTTTATAACTTTTACGTTTCCTGTTAATAACATTTTAAATTAGATATTTCCCTTTAATAACCTTTGAATTTCTCAACTAATCAACATATTTAAAAGACATTTTGATAGAAAAGGAAGAACACGCATTAGCCCATACTTCTTGGTCACCTTTTCTTGCCCGTTATTAGGTATATACGCCAGAAGAGACAGCTGGGACCCACTTTGCGCCTCTTAGTCATTTTTAAAAAGTACTGTTTCTTCATTACCTGTTTATTAAACGATTACAACCATTTGACATAATTATTACACTGTTTTCTTCTAGAAGTTTCATTATTTCTCACCACACGTCGACCTGTCGGACGCTTCTTTAATATTATGCTTACACGGCATGTACTTTAAAATCTTGATAATAAAGGTGTACGCTAATTTTGAAACGGATGATGGTCTTAAGCGTCTATTTTCCAAATACATGCATGGAAAGCAGAATGCATTGCAATAAAATTACTTGCTAAAATCCTAGATTTGTGTTTCTTCATCAGCTTGGCCGGTATATAACTTATCGAACAGATTGGGTTGCATATGTTTATCGCCCAGATTAGGCTGTGTACGGCTAACCAAGCCGATTTTGCTGCATATGGTTGTCATAAAAGATTGGGCTTCATATGGTTTCAAGATAACAAATGAAGGGTAAGAATCTCTAGAAGGGACTGACACTCTAGTATCAGAAAATAATTTTCAGGAATTCTTTTCAAACTGCTGAGTGTTAAAATCATATCTAATATTCATACTAGTTCAGATTTTCTGACTTGTAGCTGTTGTGACCATGCTTGGTGTAAAATCGGCACCATTTTGATTTAGGACAAACTAGACACTATTAGAAAACCTTTCCTGAAACTCCTGCCCCAATATGGTGATCCAAAGCAGAGAATTATTGACATAAAGATTTTCAATATGTTCCTTGTGACAGTCATATTTTCAACATGTTATTAATAATAGGCGTTTACGGGGCATCCTTTTAATTTAGAACCAACTAGATACTATAAAAAGTGAAGATCCTTTACTTTAACAAGTCTAGAGTTGCAGAAATAAGATTTTCAAGATTTCTGCCACGGTTGCCATAGTGGACGGCAGATTGGCATCATTTTCCTTCAAGACCAGCATAATGCAGTAAGAAGTCTTCAAGTGAAAACCACATGTAAATATGACTCAACATTTTTAAGTGGAGCAAGGACAAGAAGGTTTTCATGATGGTGGCCATATCTGAGGTCCTATGGTCACACTTTTTATTTAGGACCAAGGATATATCAGAAATAGTCTTCTTCTAAGAGTCATCTCTCAGTAAGTTTGCAATTCGGGCACAAAAGCGGATAAAATGAATTGCATTGAGTGATGTCACTTGACACAGGACAACAACATGGATAAGCAAATATTTATACTGTCTTTTACAATATAATCAAATGTGTCTTCTAATGTTCGGCCTTATCGCACAAACTTGTCCAATATTTAGTTGAAAAGCCCAGTTTACACTGATTTTAGGTAGGTGTTTGATTCATTATGAATATTGAATAAGTTCAACATTAAGAATGCCATTTTATGCTTTCTGTTTCCACTAATTTTCGGTAGGTGCTTGAAAATAGCTATTAGATATTTATTCAAACTGAATTTTTGAAAATTAAATGTTATATATCTAAAAAATTCCTGACTGTTTAATGTTGGTTTCTTAAGTAGCACGATGGTTTGACGTGTCGCCTCAAATCGACTCCATTACAGCCAGAATAGAAAGAATGAAAGATTTTACTAAAACGACCGAGCTTCCCATTAGCAATCTTTAAACTAAGGTCACATAAATAATAATTATCACCTTGTTAATTTAGATTTATGTACCTATTTTTAACACCCGAAAGAAACATAGTTTCATAGCTGGATCAAGAGCATCCACGCCACATAACAATGTTCTCTCTCTCTCTCTCTCTCTCTCTCTCTCTCTCTCTCTCTCTCTCTCTCTTAGTGGCACACTGCAAATTTACCCCTTACGTCCATTTGACTGTTTTGAGGAGTATTTGTAGATATCATTTGTTTTGTTGAAAAACAATCTTGACTGCACTTACCCCTTGGTGTCATGTTTTATGCAGCTAATAATAAACCTTGCCATATACCTTAACTGGGCTTTAACGTACTAGCTATCCATATCAATGAAACATTTCAAGGAGTATATATAGATAAGACGGTAACTTTGCCACACAATTTCAAATTGAAACCGTTTATCTAAAAGCTTTTGTGGTTCAACTCCGTTTTCTCCCCCTCCCCCATTATATAGAGACGGTATCACAATCTCATGCACGATACATTAATCAAATGTGAACCAACATTATAAGATCAGAGAGAATTGTTTACTAATATTTCGTTTCTAATTATTATACATTTGCTTGAGCATCAAAAACAATGCCTTTGAAAGAGATGGCTGAAAAAAATTACCGTACTGACTAAACGGATGTATGTAAGATAGACTGTTTAAAATTTCATGACGGAGAATATAAGTCATTAGTCATTTCAAAACTTGGAACAGAGAAAACGGAAAAGTAAAAATGTATCGATATGCTACGTATCCCGATAATAAAAAATGTTTTCTCGCCTGAGAAATTTGAATGGAGAATTGCAGGTTTGCGGCAGAAAAGGTGAAACTGATGTAAAGAAAAACTTTTGGTGTAATATACCATCAGTACTGCTCAAACATTTCGTGTGGAGAAGACGCCGCTGGGTAAAAATGTTCTTGATAGTGTGTTTTGTGTTTATTTTTAAAACTGACGTTGAATTAGCATAGTATTTTCCATACCAAGCAGAATTACGAATATTATGCCCATATAGGAAAACACAACATAGAAATAAAAATTAAATAGTAATATGTTAGAAAGTTTCCCAGGCTGCAGTATTATACCTTATCTGCACCAAGTTGGACACCTTGCAGCTGTCTCAGAAAGAGTCAGAGAAACATTGTTGCACCATTAAAGAAGAACAAGAACTAAATTCTTTAATCGGTAAAACGTACAGGAAATACAATAAATTACATCTTTTATACAGTGATGATGATGATAATGATGATGATGATGATGATATAATTATTTGATTACTTATCACCATCTTGGGTAATGTACAACTCATGGTTTTATTTTTTCTTTAAGTAAAATAATATAAGTTCCTTGTATATTCCGAAAGTTACTTTTTTCTTTGGTAGGAGTGTGATATAGTCCTGTTATAATGTCAGATATAACATCAGATTTATCGTCCTATATATTGAAGCCTTATTCAAAGATAATTTAGGATATTTGGGGGTTAGAGGTTGGGGCATCAACGTTGATATCGAAGCTGAAAATTCCATGAGTATTATCTGTGTGTGTGTGTGTGTGTGTATGTGTGTGTGTGTGTGTGTGTGTGTGCCAAAAAAAAAAAAAAAAAAATATGTCAGAGATATTCAGATGTGTTCTTTCTTGGTTCAAACATAAGCAGCGATATAATGTTTCAAGTTCATGCACACATATTAAATTCATACTCTCGACTGGATACGAAACCATATCACATGATACATGTATATCTCCTGTCAACGTGTCTTATTTCCTGTAGATCGTTCTGATGAATTAAGTAACTTTCCATGAATTCAGTTGTAGTGGTTGTTTGCTAAATTATGTAGAGAGAGAGAGAGAGAGAGAGAGAGAGAGAGAGAGAGAGAGAGAGAGAGAGAGATTTTCGAGTACTCTGATTTCCAAAAGTAAATCTACATCATTAACGGCTGACACTGTGACATGTTCATTTTGCATAAATAAATCAATTGGGCAGTGGTACAGGTCCTTTGGATCCGTACGGGATGGAATAAGACGCTCCCGCCCCCACGAGTCTCCCAACTATAGGTAAAATAGTGTGACGATAGCACAGCATCACTGGGCGGAAGTCTTCCTCGATGAAGTCAACGGCCAGGGCGGAATGGCTCCAAGATATGCTCAACAACCATGTGGTCAGGGCCAGGGCGTGCCACATTATATCAGAGGATTTTGACTGTGGTCATCCAGTCTGGAGAGGGATGGGCTCTGCCAAGCTGTATCTTGCCCCTGACACACCACATGAAGACAACTAACAATTCTTCCATACCGAATCGGTCGCTGCCCGAGTCAACAATGACCACGCCTTCCGCTGCACACAAGGGCGGGGGTGACAAGTATGCTACTGTTGCCCCCACTACCAAGATGATCCGTGGGAGAGACAACATCATCATCGGTACATGGAAAGTTAGAACACTGTGAACTGTGGGAAAGTTGAAAGAAGTTACACATGAGTGGGAGAGGTACAACTGGAACATTATTGGTCTCTGCGAAGTGCACTGGAAAAACTTTGGCGAAATAACAACAGATGAATGGCATAAGCTCTACTTCAGCGGAAGAGGGGAAAACAGTGATGGCGTTGGATTCTTGTCCACAAGGGCAATGTAAACAGCATTATGGGTTGCTGTCCAGTCTCAAGCAGGCTTATTACCATCCGCCTGAGGGCGGCTATCTTCAACATCACAATCATGCAGGCCTATGCATCCACGTCTGACTATGACGACAACGAACTGGATAATTTTTATAACCAACTGCAAGATGTCATTGACAACTCACCCAAGAAGGACATTATATTTGTACAAGGAGACGGAAATGCAAAGGTGAGGATTGATTCACAGACAAACTGGCAAAGCACCTGTGGACCCTTCTGCAATGCAGAAACAAATAAAAGAGGACTCACTCTCTTGGAGTTTGCTGCCTACAACAATCTTGTGATCGCCAACACATTCGGCCCTCACAAGGCATCTAGAAGATGGACCTGGCACAGTCCAGATGGACAACATCACAACGAGATTGACTACATCTTGGTGAATAAACGATTCTGCACAGGACTGAATATCGCTAGAACACGAAGTTTTCCAGGAGCAGATATTGGAAGCGACCATGATTTATTAATTACAACGTTTACATCCACCTGAAAATGATCAAAAAACCTAACCAACCAAGAATCAGATTTGACCTTGAAAACTTGAAAGATCCAAAAGTCACAGAAACCTTCCAAACAATGATAGGTGGTAAATTTGCACCTTTGATAACCCTGGACAACCAAGACACCGACCTAGAGTCCTTAACAACCACATTCAACACAGCTGTCACTAGCAGAACTAGAGAGATCATTGGCAAATATAGTCGAACAAAGAAACCTTGGGTCACGACAGATATCCTTGAACTATGCGACAAAAGAAGAGAATTAAAAAAGGAAAAAAGAGATAATGATGGAACTAGAAAATACAGAGAGATAAACAACATGATCAGGAAAAGCATGAAAAAGGCAAAGGAATCCTGGATAGAAAGACAATGCTGCAAAATCGAAGACAGTCTGAGTAGAAATGACAGCAAAATGGCATATCAACTGGTGAAAGATCTCACAACCCATAAACAAAGGAAAACTACCACCATCCAAGACAAATCAGGAAAATGCCTCACAGAAGATCAAGAGATCCTCAAGCGAAGGACAGAATACTGCTCAGAATTGTACAATCATAAGACCCAAGGAGATCCAGCAGTAATAAATTGCCCTCAGGCAGAAGAAATTGATGACAACCCCATTCTTCGTGAAGAAATAGAAATTGCAGTTAGGTCACTAAAGAAAGGAAAGTCAGCCGGCATTGAGAACATACCATCAGAGCTCATTCAAGCAGGAGGAGAAGAGATAGTCTCAGTCCTAACAACAATCTGCAACAAAATATGGCAGACAGGAGAATGGCCCAACTCATGGACTCAATCCTTGGTCATCGTGCTCCCCAAAAAAGGAAACCTACAGCTATGCCAAAACTACAAAACCATCAGTTTGATCAGTCACCTGAGCAAAGTCATGCTGAAGATAATTCTCAACAGACTAAAGCCTCAAGCAGAGAAAATTATTGCTGAAGAGCAGGCAGGCTTCCGAGCAGGAAGGAGCATCACATATCAAATCTTCGATCTCAGATTCCTTTGCGAGAAATACCTTCAGCATTAGCAGAATCTATACCACATCTTTATAGATTTCAAAAAGGCCTTTGATAGAGTATTGCATGCAGCCTTATGGGTAACTATGAGGAAGTACAACTCAGCTCAGACCTGGTGGAGGTTGTTCAGCAGCTCTATGACAAAGCCACCAGTGCTGTCCTCATCAATGGCAGCAGAGGAGATCGGTTTCGAACAACAGTTGGAGTCAGACAGGGATGTATACACCTGTCACCTACACTCTTCAACATTTCCCTGGATAGGATCATGGAGGATGCCTTGCATGACCACAAGGGCACTGTCAGCATCGGAGGAAAAACAATCAGCCACCATTGCTTCGCAGATGATATTGATGGTTTAGCAGGAGATGAAAAGAACTGGCTGAATTGGTTGAACGCCTCGACACAACTTCCACAGCAAACGGTATGGAGATTAGCGCTGAAAACACCAAACTGATGACAAACAACACCAATGGCATCAATGCAGAAATAAAGGTCAGTGGACAGAAGCTGGAAAGAGTCACAAGCTTTAAGTACTTGGGATCAATTATCACAGATGAGGGCTCCAAACCAGAATTACTTTGCAGGATTGCCCAGACAACAGCTGCAATAACAAGGCTGAGACCAAGATGGAAAGATACCAACATTGCTTTTGGTTCCAGAATAAGGCAGATGCGCTCGATGGTCATATCCATCTTTCTGTATACTTGTGAAACATGGACGCTCACATCAGATCTATCAGATCTACAAAGAAGGATTCAAACCTTCGAAATAAAATGCTACCGCAAGATCTTGGGCAACTCATACATTTACCATGTAACCAACGAAAAAGTCCACAACAGGATCCAACGAGCCATCGGATCCTATGGAGACCTCTTGACAACTGTAAAATAGCGCAAACTGAAGTGGTGCTGTCATATCTCGAGATCATCTGGACTGGCAAGAACGATCTTGCAAGGCACGGTGCGAGGGTCCAGAAGAAGAGGCAGAGGGAAAAAGAGGTGGGAAGACAACATTAAGGAGTGGACAGGCATGCGATTTGGAGATTCCCAAAGGGCAGTAGAGAACAGGGAAAGATGGAGAGAACTGGTTGGAAAGTCAACTGTGGTGCCCCAACGACCTCTTGGGTTAAGGGATTGATGATGAATATGATGATGATGATGATGATGATGATGACGAAATCAACTGATCTATCGATGTCGGGCAGCGACTTTCAACCAGCCAGCACATAATACAAACCCCAACTGGTGGCGAACCAATTTAAATATCAAGCTTGGACTTTTTGTCTAACATTTATGTTCAACATCAGATTCATTAAAGTATCAGTGTGGTATCGTGTAGGTCATCCATGCATGTCGGTGAAGTGGTATTTTGGGAACCCATTAAGCCACCTATGAAGGTCTGTTAAGGCGTCTGTCTAATGGATCATGATCTTCGCTAGCCATGGTTCCGATATGATAACCATACCTGTTATCATATCGGAACCTAGGCTAGCGATGATGATTGGTCATTTGTGTGGGTCTGTTAAGAGGTATCTAGTCGGTTAACTATGATGGTCTTTTAAGTACCCTGTCTAGTGAGTTACCTATGTGGGTCGGCACTGGACACTGGGAAAAATGGTAACATTGCAATCTGATTAAAATCAGATCTCCATTTTATACGCTGGACGGTGAAGACCTGATTTTTGTCAGATTGGGCAACATTGCTACAAATGACTGACCTCAGTGGGTAGTGAATTAGTGTCAGGAAAGTAATGGAAACGTTTTGTTCAATTGTTATAGCCTAAAAACGACTTATAGGGACAAAGGGTTTATAGGAATAGATGGGTTTACAGGGACAGAAGGGTTATATAGGGCCAAAAAGGTTTATGGAGACAAACAAAAAACCGTACACAAATACTTATTCAACACATAGATAAAAAGACATTTTGGGAGGCAATTGCCAAAGAGTATATCTTTCGACGCATAAGAGTGGCTCGGAAAAGGGACGTTGGGGGTTGTTAACTAAAGACAGTTAACCCACAGAGCATCACATTGGCCTTTTTCTCTTCCTTAAACTCCGTATGAAAACGGGACCGTACATCAAGACTCTCTTCAGACAGCCTTGTCTCTCCACACAAATCCTTCTTTTCCAAATAGCCGTATATGTTATCTTTGTGATAGCCCATGATGATTTCGCATACATGGGGTAGTCTGGGCTGAACAGCATCACCAAAATTAGGGTATACGACTCAGAGTTTGTCCACATCCTGTCATGGGAACAGGTGAATTCATTAGGCGAGCCACTGGTATTTTATAATCTGAGAAGGGATCGAAACCGATTGACATCTTTCACCAATCCAATGTCACATTGCAAAATACTGAGAGAGTGCAGTCTTTCCTCCAGTCATACAGCGCGTGTGGCTTCTCATGCAGTAGGTGTGCTAGTGTTCGTGCGCAGTGAATGGATGCGACATAGTTTAAGCATGGCGGAAACTATGAAGATTATGTATATGTGTGCACCTGCGGTGGAGACGAGAAGTGATGGCATGGTAGCTACCAAAACAACCAGTCATACAGAAAAGAATCGTTTTAAACGGGATTTAGCTGATTTTCTTTCTCTTCGCAAGAATTTAAGGGGGAATTTTAACTTCACGTTCCATATATCTGTGTGTGTGTGTGTGTGTGTGTGTGTGTGTGTGTGTGTGTGTGTGTGTGTGCATTTATTTGTAATTTTTCATTCATTAATTTGAACAAAGAACCGTTCAAGGCATTTCATATATTTTGCCATTTTTCCTCTTTGTTAAAATGAAAATAGCAAGTGGAGAACCTTTGGACATCCACCCCCCACCCCCCACCCCCCGTGGTAGAATATCTCAATAAAATTCCTAGAGAGATATTTTACAAGATCATTGCTGTCGCGTGTACTGGCTGAGCATGTCGACCCGGTAGATTTTGAACGAGCGTACCTGAAGGTTTGAACACCTTTTGAGTTATTAAAAAGATTGTTCGTTTTCCTTTAAAGAACCATATTTCCTGCCATGTAACATTTATAAACATGATATAATTCTATTGGAAAAGGGGGATCAAGTGATCCCCTCCCCCTAAAATCCGCCCCTGTGTATGTGGAGAACACCTGCAAAATTAGCTTAGAGCAGGGCATACGCAGCAACGAACAGCCGTTGTTACCGTCACGGATAACTTTATTCCCAATATCTATTTTTTCAGCTGATGAAGGAAACCCATCAGTCAGATAAGTACATAGTCCGTTTGATGCACAGTGACTGACCATACAGTCGACAAAGTGTTGAAAAATAAAACAAAATAAAATTCAATTTTTATATAATGTTACAAACAATTTGAATAATATTATTTACACGTGTAATGGAAGGTATATTTAAGTTGAATATTGTGCAGTTTTGTTCCTTATTATCATGGATATTGTTTCTGATAAAATTGTTGGAAAATTTTTTCCCAAAAGACTATTTTTTTATATAATGTTTCCTAGTTGTTGGCTCGAAAGCATGACAGCAAAATCAAGTGATATTCTTTTATAGGTGATGTCTCTAACCTGTCTGGCCACGTCCACTCCTCTTATGCGGCGCAAATTATTATGGTTAACGTGGCCGTAGATGCTGCATGGAGTCAGGGAAGTTTATACGTATTTATTAGTAATACCTGTTACAGTTATATGCCTCTGTTTATCATACAAATCTTTTCTTGTTAGCTTAAATTCATGTCATAACAACGCTCTCTGTTTGTGAATACAATCATTGCTGATTTGTACAATACAAATCTACAAAATTAAAAAAAAATAGCGAATACGTTTATTCAAAAAACTTGACACTAAGCATCTAGTTTTTAATGGCGATAAGATTCAAAGATATATAAGTGTATACATAGTATCCAAAATCACAAATATAACATACTTTTATGACTAAAACTAACCACTTGTCTTCACTGAAAGTTCTACAGGCACAAAATCAAAGGCTTTTACCAATACAATAAATATAGATGCACACAATATTAATAGTATCCTCAATCCATAACATAATCATATTCTCCACTGTAATTACACTGTAATTATACAGTCTGTATGTTTTACAGACATTCTTATAAATGCATCCGATATTAGTATAATCAACAAACATAATTATTATGTTCTCCATTGTAAATGTACCGTCCGTTTGAATTGTAATATTCGACATTAAATGATGGGAAACCAAACAACGCAATAATTCTAACGACATGAAACAACATTATTAATGAAATTAAAATTGCTAGCGACTGCACTTACAAATAAACAAATGTCAAGGCAAACTTTCTACTTATTAATAAATTAGATATCTATACAAATCTCGATAATGGACAACATTATCTATTCTGTAAAAGTAGAAATTATCCTCAGCACGGCTTGGAGGCAGACTGGCACTACTATGAACTTTTCTTGATTACAGATGGTTCGCATAAAAACTTCGTGAATTCTGTGAAACAGAATGAAGAGGAAATACATTTAACAATATAGCAGATCAAGGAGTTTTGCTGATTTGATTGCATAATACTTTTTCTAATCAGTATTACTTCCATGTCCACGTCACTATGTAAATATGCATTAATAATTCTGAGGCTATTTGTAGCAAGTAGGTCTCTGTTACGACCCTATGGTCATAAACTAAGTAACAAAAAGAAACACAATGAACAAGTTTGTAAAACTTAACAGTTTAATTATCAATGTTATAAATGAAATTGTGAGAGGAACTTACAGTATTTTGAAGTGAATCCAACATAATCCTGATAAAGTTCATTGAAAGTTCTAAAGAATGAAAAGTTTAAGAAAAATTTCAAAACCGGAAATGTACCGGTCCGCCAAGAATCGTGACGTTGTCAAGATGACGTTGTCCAGAATTCCTTTGAATAATTCACAACAGTTCCAGAATAGTATTATAGTCCAAATAATGAGCACTTTATATTTCCACTGAACAGTCCTAAAAGTTTTTTTCCTCTCGAATAACATATAAGTACAACATAAAATACGCCTGCAGACTTACAGCAGGAACACAAGAAATGAGCATATCTCCAAAACTATAAATTTATCTGATTGCTCAGCTCTCTCCTTATATACACCTTATATTACGACTATATTTCACAACATACCCTGACGTGACTGATCATGCTACTTATTTCATTGCGAAATTTCGTATTCATGTGACCTAGCCCAACCAATAGGAAATTACCTAATTCTTCAAGAACCGTCTAAATCCCGCCAGCCAATGAGACATTAAGCCCAGTCGTCACTAAGACTATTATTAGTACTTGTCAACACATACGTAAGCATCTATTTATAGATTCTATGTATATTTTACGCTCTTGATAATCCTAAATCAGACGTTAGTTACGTAGGCAAAGTCAAACTAAAGATAATGAGAAATTACAACAATTTACAGCCATGAATAAAAATTACAAAAGGTACATAACATCAAATACCAGGAGTTACAGAAAATATAGATATACATAACAGTCTCTCTCTCTCTCTCTCTCTCTCTCTCTCTCTCTCTCTCTCTCTCTCTCTCTCCACACATATCAAGGGCGCTTAACATTGACAAGAATGTGCCGATTCAATATCGAATTTTGTCCTTAAATGTTCATATGGTATTGGCTCCTTACAACAAAAATAATGAAAGTTTTCATTCACTACGATTTCAAAACAAGCTCCTTGAATCAATAAATTAAAAGAAAATCATCATCATCATTGAAAAATTAGGAGTATGGGTGGAAGATAAATACGGGCATGACCTGAACCATGTATGAACAGTTATTTCTGTCCTCAAATGAAATGCATCAGTCTAACGTTTTAAATAGTTGATATGTTCACTGCACTTTGTTTTAGACTTTAGAAGATCTACATACAGTTCTATAGGCAAGGACATGCGTTTCGTCATAATGAGTTTACAGAAGCAAAAAAGCAAATTTCATAGTTAAATGTTTGGATGGTAGATTGACAGACAAGTAGTTAAACGGACGGATATATTTATAATATTAGGCATGCAGACACTCAGATAGATAGACAGAGTGATGAATGGAAAATTAGAGATGTACAGGCTATTGGCATACAAAAGGGGAGAATTAACTATGGCTGTTCACTTGAGTCAAGAGCACCCTGTTCACCCTAACGCTCAGTCACTTTGTATGGATTTAGTGATTACGTGTCTTTACGGCGAAGGCAAAAGGGCATGCTTCAGACATGCAGCTTTGTGACGTTATTATGTTCTACTGTCCGAACACTGGCTAAATTTAATTATCTCGCTCCTCACTAAGACCCGATAAATATATAAGTTGTATCCAAGAAGAACTGGCTATTTAGGCTATTAAGAATTAAGACTTGAGTGTGACGACGAAGTCGTGTATTCAAGATGAATTTACACTTGTACATACTATAACATATTAACCTATATCTCTCACGCACAGTGTGTCTTACACAAGCATGCACTCACCACTGCACACACACACATACATGCATGCATACATACATACATACATACACACCTACCACGAATAGACTAATTTTATTTATTTGTATTATATTATTTAATATACATATAGCCAAATATCACGTAGATTTTGTAAAGTAATTATGTTTAATTACTTGACTCGTCCTTGAAATCATCGTTTGTAGCTTTGTGCCCTTGAGGAGGGAATCGGTCGATCCCGAAAGCGTTTGGACTGGTTTGATACCGCTTCGGCACTGTTGTGTCATAGGGAAAAAAACAATACCTACATGTACACGGATCCAGAAAACAAGTTTAGGTTTATCGTTTTTGTTGTATGTTTTCAACTAGCCTAAGCACCCTCGAGTCTTGGTTGGAATTTATTATAGACAAAATGTTTAAACAGAGACAAAAAGACACACAAACTAAAGCATTAATATACGATTTTACGTTATTATCTAATACAGGAGTCGACAAAATACGGCCGGCGGCCCACTTACAGTATCCAGCCGTGACCTGGTTTTATCTGTTAATTAAATCATAGGGTGTGGATTTAAAAATCACTTTTTCCGGCCCGTGCCCTGGAGGAATTTGTCCACGCCTGATTTAACAGAAGTATTATCTGTGGACATCGCCCCTTATTGGTTTGAAAAATGGCAAATCCATTTAGTTTTGACTTAAAAAAGAGGAGAAAAGAGAGGTCATATAGGTATTTTTGGGCTGGAGACAGTCAACAAAATGCAGCAGAGGGAAAGGAATTTTTGTTTCATTCTGGACCGAACAGGTAACCAGTGGATGGCGCATACCAGAGGGGACGAATGTTAAGGTTCTTGTACTAGTACTTAAATCTCTGTTTTGAACTTTTTGAAGTTTCTATCCAAGATACTGAGACAACCCAAATAGAAAAGAATTACAATAATCCAGTTTAAAGAGTACTAAGGAACGCAAGTGTTTTAGTGGCATCAACTGAAACAAAATTGCGAATGGCTCTGATACGTCTCAGCTCCAGATATGCAGCTTTGCATATATTCATGATATCTTGGTGTAATGAGTGAGTACTTTCAATAGTGACACCTTGGTTCTGCACTAATTTTGTGAATTCTAATGTTGATATTACTGATAAGTATTGTTTGAGGTAAAGGATGGGAATGTGAAAGTCTTTGCGTTGTGATCAGAATGGGGGCGGTTGTACATGTCATCTATGGTTTAAACACCTCTCTACGTGTTGGATGGTACCATCAGCTTCCGTGGGATGGACAGATTTGTATATTTAGGAGTCAAAAGCGTGCAACTGACGAGACGCCGGATGACGGACGACGATCTGTGATACTTGAGCAGGGGCTGAGTGAATACTATAATAAGAACAGGCCTAAGAACACTACCCTGTTGACCACCCAAACATATATCAACTGGGCTGGAATGTTGCACATTTACGGACAAAATATGTGTCCTGTCAACTAAGCATGATTTGAATGACAGCAAAGCTGTATTGCAAATGCGAAATAAATGCTAGTGACGGTGAAGTAATATATCATGTTGTACTGTGTCAAATGCTGGAGACATGTCAAGGAGGGCGAGGACTGTAATCTTTGCACTATCCAAAGCAGAAAGAAGGCCGTTAACTACTTTCAGAAGGATAGTTTCGGTGCTATTTGAGATACCAGCTGTGACGAAACAACTTTGTCTACGATCTATGACATTAATGGGACATTAGAAACAGTGACGTAGTTTTTTTGTTGTTTTTTAAATCGTTTGGGTCAAGAGTTGTTTCTTCAACAGAGACGTTACAGTGTCAGCTTTGAAAAGTCTTGGTTATTCCCCAGATGAGAATGTAATATAAATAACATTGGTTAGTGAAGGCAATATTAAATATAAGCGCTCAAGCAGCGGTGATGCCGTAATCGGATCAAGTTCACGACTTTGGGGCGTTCTTCATAAGGATTGTATGTAAGAAATACGCAGAGGTAGGCTCAAATACTGTTAAAGGTTGCCATTGAAATTCTGTGCCACAAACGTGTGGTGACGATGAATCGATTAAAATTGTTTTGTCAAATGATCTATAATTGTTAGCATTTTGACACGGAAGAAATTTGCAAACAGGTCAGGAATTTCGACCGGGGAATAAGATCGTTGGAATAGGTGTATGTTTGTTCCTTGATATTAGCTTCTTATAAATATCGAACAACTCTTTCTGGAGCTTTCAGTGATATTAGTACTGAAATAGACTGCTTTCTATGCATGAACTATGTTTGTGACATTCTTCTTAGCGGCTTTGTAGATCTGCTTATGAATAGTAAGAGCAGGTGCAAGACAATGCTGCTCAGCCTTACTGCGTCCTCTTTTAACAGTGCAAAGCTCGTCCCTAATTTTACTATACCATGGAGAACACTTCTGAATTGATAATCTAATCTGCACCTGGTTACTGGGGCATTATTTTCAACCAATGAAAGCAAACACCTATCAAGTTGTACTGCTGTAGGAGGTAACAAAGTTATTAGGTTTGCTAGGATGTCATGTATTCGTTGGGTTATCATACGGATGTTTCTTTAAACAGCAAAGATAGTGGGTTAGTGACTGATGCGTCAAGATGACATATGACACAGAGGTGATCTGATGGATGTTCGTGAGACACCAATGAAGACTGTAGAATATTATCTTGAGGTTTATGAAGAATCCAGTCTAAAGTGTGACCATGTGTATGGGTGGATAGTCTAACTGACTGTTTGAGGTTGAAAAGGTGAATAAAATCTAGTTTTATTGTGTACCCGATTTCCAGAACAGAGGGAGTGAAAGTTGAAATCTGCAAGAATAATCAGACTGACACCTATCGAATTCTCCAGGAGCTTAATCAACTGTTCCAAAACGAGAGAGTAAGTCAGCTTGATTTGTCAACTATGAGGAGGGCAGTGGAGGAAGAAAAGAAATGGAATGACCTTTTTCCATTTTGAGGGTGGCTTGGACTAGTTCAAACGATTTGTGATCGAAATTGAAGGATGCGGTTCAGTTAAAACGATAGAGTATGGACTTCTTTGCGATGACAGCAATTCCATCACTGCCGGATTGGTTGGGGAACGACTTAATGGAGTAACCGGGGTTGGGTGTGTGGGGTGGCGGTGTTATACTTAGTATTCAGGGATTTGACGTCTAATGAAATATATATTGTTTACTGCGAAAATGGCTCACATTATTTTTTATGAGATAATCCGTCACGTCCTCAAGATATAACGGTAATATGTGGATTTGTGATCTCATGATATGTTCCAGATACTGTGAAATTCTTTCTGTAGGATGCCTATTACTGGAATGTTTTGGGCTACTCGGGTTTCCTTCCCGCAAGATGATTTTCTGGGACTAAGTAGTCCTTGCTTTGCTAGTCAATGTGTCGAAATTGACACTGTTCATAATAACATTTGTAACAATTTGAGCATAGTCCAGTGTTGGATCTTGTTCAAGTCCTTGATAGAATCTGGCGTCGCTAAACTGTCTATTTGGTTCCTTTATAAAGTCTTCTCTGTTCATAACAACTACAGCTGTGCCATTAACTGCACCATCGATTATGACGTCTGTTCATCTTTCATTAATTGTATTTCTTTTGTGCTCATGCCTGAATATTTACTACTAAGTTTGGTGTGTTCTGATGAGTCGGTTTTAACCGAAGCAAAAGGACCTCTAGATTTGCAAGTGAGCTTTATCGTGGAGTCCAACTACCTTTCTTTAGAAACCCGGGTGTGTCCAAACTACCATATTTATCTGACACATTTTCGGACTGCCCAGCAAAATGGACCTTGCGTCTTCAGCGATCATTTGGAATTTACCACAGACTTATGTCTTTGGTTAGGTACAAAACCTCAAGCGTTTTGATAACGATTAACTGAGCATGTGATAAATATCGGGTACAACAAAGAACGGACAGCGGAGACGAAAGAGATCGCGTAAAGATGCCACACAAAAAATAAAATAGAAAATAAAACAGCAATGGCCATTGAAGATATATAAAAATGGAAAAAGGACATCGTGAAATCTCTTGACACTAAATGAAATCATCTTAAACAAACAAGTAGCAGTCTGCTGCAGACGGCAAAACCTCAAAGGAAGCCTATACAGAGCAAAGTTAACGCCAATCACCAGCCAACACCTTACTGGCACACCTGGGCCCTGTGATGACAAAAGATGCAAAACATGACAATATTAATAGAGACCAACTCAGTCTCTAGCATCGCGGCGAGCGAAAACGAGCATGCATGATCCATACAACATGCAAAGCAGACAGTATATTGCATCGCATCACGTTTGAGATTTGTGACCTTCAGTATATAGGGAAAGCAGAAAAACTACACGCAAGGATCAAGCTTCACGGATCTAATTTGATCACAAAGAAGTTGGATGGAAATCCTTTAACAGAACACTTCTATTCCCCTGGCGTATACTTCCAGGGACTTTATATACGCCGCGTTGGCCCACAACAACTGGTGTTAGGATAGAAAAGAAGAATCTTATTGGATACGCCACCTAATAAGTCTAACACCAAGCAGTTTAAATAATCAAATCTTAAAAATGACATCCACACCCATTTACAAACAAAATAAAAAAAAATAAAATAAAGTTCGTATCTGTTTTAATCCTTTGTTTTTCATAAAAAAAATTTGTTTTTCTTAGTTGATTATTTGTTCAGTTACCTATAATTGGAATTACATTAATTTTTAAATGTAGCGAAATATATCCATTGGTCAGAACTGATCGATGTGATCAGGCCGAGCTGAGATTTTTCTGGGTAACAACATTTTACCAATTTCTATATACAGAGTCAGCAAAGTAAATAATACAAAAACATAGTAATACATGTAAAAAAAACTGAAAGAGAAGGCATACACAATATGTGTCTTTAAACAGCAAATAAAAATGTTGGTGGGTTTATAATTTTTTCTGAAAATTGAATGAATTGAATTTGACAGAATCAAATATTGTTTTCTGAAAATAAACTTATCTTTCTTTGTCAATATGTAATCTATATCTGGTAAAATGTTGCATGCATGCTAGATTTTGATCTGTTGTGCCTCTGGTATCTGCAACCAACTGTTATTTCCGAAATATCAGAATTCCTTTCGCTAAATTTGCCATATCAGAAAAATTTTATGCATGAAGACACTGAACTTATTGACCCATTAATATCTGACGTGCCTTCTGAAGTAGACGATATTTCACAAGCTGAATTATCAAGTATTCCAAAGATTAGTATTGCGGCTACACCATTTTCACTGCAGCTCGTTACAAAATAAAATAAAAGTTATAGATAAATTGATATAGAGAGTATGAGGAGAGTGGTCCAAAGATTAACATTATACAAT
Organism: Megalonaias nervosa; assembly: GCA_016617855.1. Lineage (NCBI taxonomy): Eukaryota > Metazoa > Mollusca > Bivalvia > Unionida > Unionidae > Megalonaias > Megalonaias nervosa. The sequence goes on along the minus strand of JAECUM010011890.1, from coordinate 6,713 downwards.
TGGACCCATAATCCCACAATTCAACACGCCGACCCTAATAATTGCGATGTGGGAGCGGGGTTAGGTGGGAGATAGTTCCCGCTCCACCCCCATCCTAACTGTCAAGGTCGATGTCTTACTTAGACTATTGGGCTCTTAGCACTATGACCATTTACCGATAGTCTTAATTTCATTTCTACGAAGCCAATATAGACAGTCTAGCATGTTAATGAGCGCGAAAAAAGATTTAAAGAAATTAAAATTTGTTACTGAACTAGTCTGGACAATAATGAATCAGCCAAGTCACACTGAACTCGGCCACAAAAGCAGAGAATCCAAGAGTCATTGTTATGTGCAACAAAACAACACCTCCTTTGTTTGAAACATTGAGTTTCTACTCAGAATACATATGCCAATTTAAATAAAAAGTTAAGACCATACTGTGGAATGTCCAAAACCTTAGATCGCCTACCATTAGTGGAATTACATGTCTGATGCTGGCTCTACTGCGCTGTTGATGGAGAACTTCCTGTTATATAAATTGCCACTTAGCAGAAACTCTCCTTAAAAATTTAGAGCTTAAATGAGGCTCTAAAACTGATACGAAATATATTTTCAAATGCGAAGTAAAAATAAAAACTCAATAAAATTATAAAGAATTGCAATTATTAAAGACTAAATATTTCTGAGTTTATTCTGGCATAAACTGTCAGTTGCCGAACGACCTTCGGGCGTTATGCGCTGTGTGAGTCAGCAACAAACTGTCTATACGTCAACATGAAACTCTTAAATAATTACTACTTTATATAGTTCTTGTTGATATTAGCATTATTGTTGTGGTTATTATCCTGGGTACAATCTACGGCTATACCACGCTAAATTAAGACAAATATGTCGTTTTTGCTCCTCCTTCTGTAGGTTAACACAAACAAGACTGCCATTTTATTATCGGAGTTCAAACCATTCAGGCGCGATATACACAGCTTTGAAATAATACTTATATTCTATCCTAAATCATAGATTCAATGCTTTCGTTGTAACATGAGTGACCTGGCATTATATTTAAAGACTAAAGACTTTGATAAACTGTTTAATAAACCCACCCAACCCAAGAAATAACATATAAAAAGAAACCAGTCTCCAATGCTAGACGATCCAATATCATTTGATTATTATACATGATTTGTAGGCCATAGTGTTTTGGTGAAAAGAAAGCCACATTCGCTCATGATTAAGGACTTGTTGAAGAAAGTGCCCGTGGCAGTTGTTTCGTCTTTATTTCCTCAAGATATTTGTTGAAAAATAAACAGAAAAGAGACATGACAAAAAATAAAGTTACAAATTAAAATTATACACACACAACTGATATAATGATCCTGTCGAGAGTGGGTGGGGTGATGTACAACTCCAGCAGCATTATCCGATAAATAATGATTTTGGGCATTCGACAACCGCTATAGACTCCTTCCACATACCCTATCCCTACTGTGGTGAGGATTGCAAGATAGGATTATAATTGAAACTAGAAAGTCAAAGCGAGTAGTGATCCATTCATATAACCATATTATCTATAGAGGTAAAGTTGTTACATGTTTTATCATCCAGAATTTAATAAGTACAAATACGTACAGTTACGCCATCTATATTCTTGTACAATTACATTTTAGTCGGGGATAGGAGCATACCAGAGTAGAGACAAGAACGAATTTATCGTGCTCATCTCTCAATAACTTTCCAATTTGGTCACCAAAATGATCAATCAGATGTATTGAGTGATGTCACACGACACATTACGACAACATGATGAATCAAATCTGCAGACATTCTTTGACAACATAAACATATGAGTGTTCGAATGTTCAACATTTTCATACGTTGTGAAATGTGTCGTATCATATTTAGAACATTGGTAGAGTTTGTCGTGAGGTCAATTGGTGCTATATGGTCGTATAGGTCTATTCAATGTGTCGTATCATATTTAGAACATAGGTAGAGTTTGTCGTGAGGTCAATTGGTACTATATGGTCGTATAGGTCTGTTCAATGTGTCATATCATATTTAGAATAGAGGTAGAATTTATCTTAAGGTCAATTGGTTCTGTATGGTTGTATAGGCCCTTATATACAGTTAAATTAGTTGGTTTTATCTTGTCTTTGCAAAGAATATAATTCATTATAAAGATGTTTCAGTATTAAGAATGGAGCTGCATAGTATCAATTTCCACTGATCTTTTGTTGGTGTGTTAAAATAATAATTAAGATTCAATTAGATGTTCATTCATATTGAATATGAACATGAAATGCTTGCTATCAAGACAATTCCCGACTGTCTGGGGCTGTTTCCTTCGAAAAGCAAGAGGATCCTTCTCTGCATATTTGTTTTGACATGTCCCTTCTAATCGACTCCATCAGAGCCAAATTCGAAAGAATGATTTGTATTTAATGCGTACACTCAAGGTATGTATGCGAAGTCGAACCCAGAATATCTGAGCGATAGCAAATGATATGCTAATGTTCCCAAAATTTGAGACGATCACACAACATACTAATGAGGTGAGGAATAAAGGGAAACAGGGGAGATCTCCGGAAATAACAATTTGTCAATTAATAAAAAATTGGCCGTTGATGTGCTTGGACCTGTAATCAAAATGTGGACCACGGATACACAATTCAAGCTATATCGCAATGTCCCATCCAGGCTACTGTGTCTTGCCTTTCTTTAAAGAAAATAAGAAGGATGAGAGAAGGACATACCTTCTACATCAATCTTGCCATTTTTATCTGCATCCATCATAGAAAGAAGCTCATTGATGTCTTCCTCCGCCAGAGGATCCCCCAAAGACATGAGAGCACCTTTCAATTCCTTGGCGTCCAGACTCCCATTTCGGTCCTTGTCGAAATGGCGAAATGCTTCGCGGAGTTCAATCTCAACTGTCTCTGGTGGTTTGCAAAACGCTCTGATCAGCTCACAGTACTCATCATAGTCGACGGTTCCGTTGTCTGGACAGACAGAGAAAACATGCAATACAAAGTTATCTTCAAATGCAGAATTCTTGTTTTGGACTAGACCAAAGCATGACATAAAATTATCGCATTAAATAAATGCTCATTTTGATGTGTCTTACCTTAAAACGGGCTTTCTTTTGAAGTTATCTTTATACAGCAATGTCAACTTTGTTATTATTTTACGTGCTTTGTTTCTTTTACCTAAGCATATAAGTAACTTTATTAGAGGGATTTAAAGGAGATTAGTTGTATTTAACTAATTGCTTTACTCACTTAGTAATAAAGATATCATTATCATTATTATTGTTATTGCTATTATTATCGTTGTTGTTGTTGTTGTTGTTGTTGTTCTTATAAGGGACAAGTGACCTAAAGGTTAAAAATGTAAATATAAGTATCATCATTAGTTACTAGTTACTGAGCACTCTTGAAAAGGTGACATCAGTTGGAGTTTCCTTATTTCTGTAATGTCGTATGCCAAGACAGAGAGCCAGATACAAATACATTCGACTCTAATGAGTAAGATACAAAAACGCTCCGAATAATTATTGAATTATAATTTTATCTAGACTATAAACGCATAGCCAAACCCTCGTCAGTTTCGCATTACACACACACACACACACACACACACACACACACACACACTCCATTCAACCACAAGGAGAACGTGGAAGACTGAATACCTCTTTGTTTTAGCTATTATTGTAAGTACAGGAGCCCCCTAATTCCAAAATGTCAGATAAACAGAGGAAGAATTACAGAATCAAACGAACGGAAACGAAACGAACTTTGAATTAAGGCCATGGAGCAAGAATATTCAAAGAAATTAATGAAATACAAAAGAAATGGAATACAATATGCGATGATAAGACTCCTTCCTGTTGAGCAGGGAGAAAGGAGAGATCGACAAAATTGCGATATTGAGACTCCTTTCTGTGACCAGGGAGAAAGGACACTCGCCATACTATATGGATTAAAAGATGACTTAATGCAATGGAAAACGGACTTATGATTCAGAAATGTTTAAACAACTTAAACGAATGCGAAGAACACTTATTGACAGTTTAATATTATTAATTTAACTTTACCAATAAGTATTATAGCTCAATTATCAAAATTTACTGATTACGATTAAATTGACTAAACTAAACAATTATTAATGTATTAATTTAATAAATTATTAAATTATTAGTAACCTAACTATAGCCACTTAATATTATATTTGCGATCAAAATTGGCATTCATGTATTAGACAAGAAACTCGTGGCAACTGAGCTAGTGTTCACGCGATCGCGAAAGCGTAGTGTGAATGCTGCTCGGGCCTAATTAAGATCTCGAACAACCTATGCGCAAAGCAGAAACAGTATAATAGATGTCTATTAAAACTATACTTAATAGAAATTAAATATGAATTAATTTAATTTAGCTTTTATTTATTAAACTTATAGGAAACTATGATTATGAATTAAATAACTTCAGAAATTTGATATATTAGAAGAAATAAATTTGAATGGTGTACAAACCCTTACTCAAAATTTAATAAAAACGAAATTTAGTAAGATTAATATATGAAACACACACATATGGAAAAAAACATGAACATATAAATACTTTAACTTTTGTCACAAGGGGGTTACTCAAATGATGTCAATCTGAGAGTAACCACACCAATAAAATGTTCGCCATTTCATTCTACAGCCATAGGGGTAAGTGTTGCATTTTATTTTACTTGCAAATATGTGAAGCATATTCAGTTTTAATGACGTAGCGTGAAATGTTGCCTTATCACTACGCAAATTTGAAACGTTATGAACTTTGGAACTGTTACAAGTTAAGAGTTTAATTTAGTAACATGTGTTTATAGATTTTAATTCCGTACCCGTTATTACGACCAGTTTTGGTTTTATTTTAGCTGTGTGTGCAGGTGTATCAGGCTGTCGGTCTGGCTGTTTGTATGTCTGTCTGTATGGGGATGGAGGCATGTGCGACCATCAAGGCCATACAAGGACGGAAGTGTTGATCTGTAAGCTTGTGCGCATGGTGGATCCGTGAAGGGGGGAGGTGTGGCCAATACAAGTGTGGGCTAACCCAAGAATTCAGGAGAAGTGAGGTTTGACAATGGACATGTGAACCAGGTCAATTTCTCGTTTACAACTATTTAAACGAGTCGTACGTTGTTGTGAATCGTACGTGCTGTACAAATGACTGAGTCATGAGTCGTGTTTGATACAATTATGTTTATTACAATTGATCATGTTTGTTTCAGTTGATTATGTTTCAGCTGAGTACATGGAACATAAGTTGTTTCAACTGAGTACATTTGAGTATTGAGTTTTGAGTTACACCTATTTGCATGAGATTATATGAATCTTGCCTTCATTACATGAGATTATATGAACCACATCTTGGTTTTACAGTATCATGTGTCTGCAATTATTGAATATATGAATCACATTTTTGTTTCCCCATTTTTGAATGGTTGCATGAATTATTTTTGAATGTCATAAGGTTTCATAAAGTCACAAATTCATTCACATATAACAAATGTTTGTGTGAGGTAATTGAATGAGTCGTATGTTTAGAGTTTGAAAGAATCACTGTATATGTTATAGAGAATATACATTTATTTATTCATTTCATAAACTTCCATCTTTCATCACATTGTTTTATTGGTGTGGTTCCTCTCAGATTAACATATGAGGAACCCCCTAGTGCCAAAATTTTAAAGGATTTTGTTTTTGTTTCCCCTAACATGTACGTATTTGTTTAATTTTATTAATTTCAATTTTATTTAAATTTTGATTTAGGGTTTGTACACCTCCCTAATCTATCTGTATAATACTCTTTAAAACCGGTCTGGTTTCAGAGTTTCTTTATTTAAGTGATCTTTGCCAGAGATCAATAGTGTCCCATGTGCGTTATATGCGTATGCTATTTGTTGTATGTTTCTTGTATTCGTGTTTGGACTGGCTAATAGTCAAATTTTTTAGAGTTGTTATTTATTTATAGGTTCTGTTTTGACTCGAGAAGTTCGATTGGACATAAATCGTCTTGACCTTACTTCTCGGTCTTGGCGAACCTGTATAATTTAGTGTATGCTGAGGAAGTAAGAGGATAGTTAGAAAGTCGTACTTGGGTTTAAAAGAGTGTGTGGATGTTTGTGAATTTTTTGGGTTTCGTAATGTTCTTGTTATTGGCCTCTTTGGGGACACCGGAACGGGACGTGCTACCTCACGTTAGTCCTGTAGCATTGTCCTCGTCCCTATGGTATCCCCTGGGAGGCCTTTTGCTTGCTTATATTGGTGTTGTTTGCAGATAGAGTATCAAGATCCCACAGGTATACAAATCATTGTAAAGTTATCTTTCCATTTCTAATTTAGTTTTCTGTTATTGGTGTGGTCCCTCTCAGAATCATCATCATCTGAGGGACCCCCTAGTCCGAAAATTAATAGTTTTTATATTTTCTTGTTTTCTTTAGATTGTATGTGCAATTTGTATAGTTTTAATAATTTCTTTTTTAAGATAATTTTGTTTTTAGGGTTAAAACACCTTTCCTATTCTAGTGTGTCTAAGAGCTTTCCCCGGTCTGGGAATCATCGCTCATTGGATTCTAGTGATCTTTGCCAGAGATCTGTATTGCCCTCTGTGTGCTATATGTTGGTGCTATTTGTTTGCCTGCATTTGTTTAATTGTTGGGCTGGCTTCAAAAGGATCAAATATTTCCAT
>JAECUM010011888.1:0-65642 GCA_016617855.1 Megalonaias nervosa | reverse complement strand
CTTTACCTTTACCCAACCAGATTTCGGAACTGACCAATAAACTGAACTGCCAGCATTCTGTGAGTCTTTACCTTTACCCAACCAGATTTCTGAACTGATCAATAAACTGAACTGCCAGCATTCTGTGAGTCTTTACCTTTACCCAACCAGATTTCGGAACTGACCAATAAAATGAACTGCCAGCATTCTGTGAGTCTTTACCTTTACCCAACCAGTTCATTAACCAAACTCAAACAAAGACAACTTGGTGCAAGGAAATATTTGGAAAAAATTAATTTCCCAATGTGGACTGCCACTGTTGGCCATATAATTTGTGGTTTACTTAATTGCTTGTGAGTGTTGGTGAAACTAGCTTGCCGCTTTTATGTGTTGCTACATTTATGTTGGTTCCTCGACCCCATCCCTCACCTAAGGGAGGGAGACATTAGTTTTATACTTTTTTCCGGACCAAGATCTCTAGGTGGCTTCATTGGATCCCAAGACATGATTAAAGTGTATGTCAGTGTGGTCATGTATGCACAGTACTCAGATTAAATCAGATATTAACTGTTGTTCAGAAACTTAAGACTAATATAGATTGACCAAAATTTATTCAATCCTGATTGTAGAATGCTCTGCACCTTTAACGTCATAAAAAAAATCGAACATTTTTGGTTGCTGTGGATTTTTTCATAGGTGGCTGGGTACTAAACTGGGTCAAGAAAAGTGGATGTTGGGTCTGTCATAACAAACAACACGGTAGTACAGATTTTATTCAACATATGCAGCTTTCATTGTGATGTCACAGCATGCAATGTTCAATCCGTTTTTACTTTATCACACCTTTAGGTTAGCTTCATCCAAAAAATGTCCATGTACTTTAACATACATATGTGTTGATGCTTATAAATAATGTCTATCCAAGGGAATAGAGATGTATGAGGATGAAGAAAAGTGAATAATTGGCATTGAAAGGTGTGGTAAAATTTCTAGAGAATAAATGTTTTGCTTCAGAAGTCCATTTCATAATAAAGAATGATTTAAACAACATACAAAACAGGATGCTCTACAGTCTTGCCTAATACCCAAAATGTGACTGATTGTTACAAGTGTAAATGGTAGAATTAAGCAATGGAGACTTTTGGTTAAAATAGTAGCAAACACTTTAATCCTGAGCAATGGAGATTTTGTCAAAATATTATTTGCAATATGCAACTGTTTCAAAACATATTTAGCAGAGTCAAACAGTGATCCTGTAATTGAGGGAATGACCAAGACATTTTCCAAAGAAAGAAAGTGAAGTTTTATTTTAGAATGGAACACCGAAATGTTAAAGAGGTTTATGTTATATTTCTTTATTACACTAAGTGCAAGCCATCTACAATGACTGGTCAAGGGGTTTACCCTAAGATACAAGGTATTCTGTAAAAGCCAGTTTTTCATAATAATAATAATGACTTTGACCTTTGACCTTTGGTCTCCAAGTCAAAAAACATATTACCTTTTTCATACTGAAGTCCAGTCAGACAGGCAGTTGTGTAGAGATGGACATTTGTTCAGTCAGTGCTATATCAGCATAAGAAAATGCAGTGACATTGGCAAATCTGTGTTTACAGGACAAGCTTTTTAAAATAATTTTTCAAAGTTACTAGTCAAGGTCACAGGTAAATATTGTAAGAATGTTTGTTTCTGCTTGAGCTGATGAATTTCTGTTTTTGGACATCTGTAATACCATTTTAAGTGGGGCAACAAATTCACAATTCACTTGTTTATAATGAGATTCCCAGATTGGTTGGTTGTTTCAGAAGGCTTTGCTTTGGTGCAGAAATAGCTGAAATGGGGAAACAGAAGATTCAAAGATACATACTGTCAGCAGGTTAATGTTTGAGTTCCATAATTGTTTGGGGACGACAAGAAAATTGCAGCAATAATAAACTTCATCAGTAATTTCAGTTACGTTACACTACAAAAGCAGCAACACATTGCCAGATTATGTAGGATACAGCTGGTATACATATGTCATGTCACATCAGCATCTGCAAGATTTCATATATGAGTACTCCTCAGTCAGACCTATGTGAAACATTAGGTCTGTATATAATTTACTTAAATATAATTGAGTGTTTTCAGACATTTCTTTGGTTTTCTGATATATTAAAAATGCTTTTCAGTTCTTAATTTCATTTCCAGATTTGCAGAGTTGTAGTAAATTTTTTGACATCTAGTTTAAACAATGAATCTGTCAAAAAAATTTTGGACAAGATATATTGTTAAATATAAATCAGTTAAACAATTTTTGGACATCTAGTGTTAAAGATAGATCTGTCACACAAAATTCTGACAGCGGCTAGTGTAAAAGATTATAGTCTGACTATATCTCCCCGTTTGTTTGTACCCCCCTACCGATTTCAATAATGGAAAACTTTAACGTGCTAAAAAGTGCACAGAACTTAGTGGATTCATTCACTGATTTATAATTTCTAACCTGATTGTGACCAGAGTGCCCCTCACACTGGCAATCTCTGCCTCTTTAATGCTTAATGGACTTTCCATACTAACACGGCGCCATGTTGCGTACACTTTGGGCAAGTTGATTTCCCAGACAACATTGTGACATAGTTCATCTTCTTCAGTAACTGCCGGATAATTTCGTAAATTATCAGTTATATCCTTTACACATGTACACAGAAATTACACCGCTTGTTAAATCCATGTGAAAAAAATTTGTAATTGTCATTCTTTTCCTTTGCTTGATTCAACATTGTAAATACGGGAAGCAGACGACATAGTATTTTCCTTCTATGTGCATACATGTGTACTCATGCACACACCCCTTTGCTGAAAATGGACTTATCCAGGAACTGGAGGGGCCCCGAGTGGCCGAGTGGTCTAAAGCGCTCACCGTTACGGATCACTGCCATCTCACCTCTGTCTGCGTGAGTTCGAGTCTCAGGCTCGGCTAACGTGGGCACGTGAGAAAGCCTGCCAGTAGCTTCTCGTGGGTCGGTTGTTCTTCCTGGGGTTTTCCAGGGTTCTTCCTCCACCAATTATACTGGCCACCATGTATAGCCTATCTTGTGCTGAAAAATGGCGTTAAACCCTACTACAACAACAACAACAACAACAGGAACTGGAAATGTATCAGAAGCATGGCCCTCATTTATATTTAAAACTTCCGTTAGGCATGAAATGTGCAGATGATGACAGTGTTAGGGCTTCCCTGGTCACAGTCACGTTAGAAATTATAAATCAGTGAATGAACTGAGTAAGTTCTGTGCATTTCTGATCTAATTTCTACTTTTCATTATTGAAATTGGCAGAGTGGTACAAACAAACAGGGAAGTATAGTCAGATTATAGTCTGTCAAACATTTGGAGAACATGTAGTTTAAAAGATGGCTTAAATATTGTGAGCATTAAAACTGTTATGATTTTATGGAAAGACAGTATGCATATAAGTAGCAGTCATTTAAGTTTTAAAAATTTCTTCTGCCTTGAAAGGATTGACCACTGACTGCAGTAGAAATTTAGCATTTTGATATTGTATCCTCTCTGTGTATGTATACATGTTTGACAAACTTGACCTATTTCCAGCAATTTTGTTTTTTTATTTTGTGTTTTTTGTTGTTTTCTTTCCAGGGACTAGAGGAAGTTGTAAAAGAGATGAAGGCAAGTTTGAAAAAGCAGCTTTCAGAACACAACCTCCGTTCCTCCTTAGCAGAGAGTAACAAGATGGAGCTTCTTGTCACTACTCAGTAAGTACACTTTTGGTGACATTTTAGAACCCTTTTATTTTCCTTGGGATGGGATTTACTGCAACAGCTTGTTCTGTTTGGTAGATCATATGCAGGGGATCTTAAGCTTGACTTCCAGTGTAATAACTGTTGTACGTATTAACAAATATACATCTTTCTGTTTTAGGTAAGTTTCTCTGATGCTTTTTTTTTGTTGTAGTTGTTAAACATGATTTTTTGCAAACATCCTGAGGAGTACTACATTACCATACCAAATTTAGGTCTTGGTGACCTACTGTTTGAGCTATAGTAATCACATACACTTTGTACATTTATATCATTTCTGGGATATTCCTGCTTGTTCAGTCATAAAATAGATCTGTGCATGTCTTTGGAGAAATATTTCATCACTTTGCCAGAATTGGTCACTGTGACCCACTTTTTCTCAGTGATCATGTACATTTTTCACTTTGATAGTCATGAAAATAGATTGAGAATTAGACCTCTTACCAGAAGTATACCACTACAACCCAATTTTCACACTCCTGTGATAAATGCTCACTATTCTTTTAGGTGAGTTTCTGTTACACTTTTCTATGTATATGCAAGATTCTTAATATGTTCATGCATCCAGAGGAGCATTACACAGTAATATCAAAAGTATGTCCCCATGATCTGTGATTTACTCTTCATTGACTGTGTACATTGTACATGTTTAGGTGAGTTTCTTGCAACCTCTTGGTTGTACAGTTATCATCTTGGATATGAAGTTACATTTGGAGAAAGGACAGTGTGATCATATCAAATATAAAAGTAACTTGCAATTATGAGATGATGACAAAGTTTGGTTTCTATTTCCAGAGAAGGTATTATTCACCTGGAAGTTAGCTTCAGTTCTGGGGAGAAGAGAGCAGGATGGGAAACTGGATTCACTGATGCAAAGCAAAAGCTGTGTAAGTACAGTGAAAATTAATTTCAACGACATATGCCACTGAAACTGAAGTCTCAGCTGTGCAATATAGAATGTTCCAGACACGTTTGTCCAAATATAGAATGTTCCAGACACGTTTGTCTTACTTGTATAAGCATGGTGAGACACATAGTTGTTACTTTACAGTGTGGCATTGATGGCTGTGTTGGCATCAACATTAAAGTTTCTGTTAATTAATTATCCAGCTACTGTGGTTACTTGTTGTATTTTACCTACCTAGTCTTCCCTCTGCCATGATAAAGTGGTGCAGTTAGTCTTGGTATGTGTACTGGGTGCCACAGTTGAGTGGTCATATTAGTACTGACCTCTGATGAGTTAATATGGTTCGCACCATTTTTAACCATATGCTAATTATGCATACAATCCAACAAACAGGTTTTAGCTTAAATACACAAAAGAAACTTTGAACAGTAAAGTAAAGAAAACATGATTTATGTAGAACCAAAAGTAGAGGTATTATTTGAAAATAAAAATTATATAAATCCTGGAGAATCAGCAGTGAGAAGTGAAATTACCTGACTTACTCAAATGGAGAATTTTCAGAATTTTAATTGACTGAAATTGACAAAGTCCATGAAATACCAATTGAAAAAGAAAGCATTAGTGATGGGAATTAGAGTCAAGAAGAAGATTAAAAAAAAAAGAACAAAGCATTTGCTTTCAACTGTGTTGAAGATTCTATTTGTTTTGTGGAAATTCATAACGAATTTTATAGAATTATGTATGGATTAAAGGAATGTTTATGAAAAAGATGACCAATATGTGAATGTAAATCACTTTCTTACCAGTCTGCATGAGCTTTTCATTTCCTCATATTGAATGAAATTTTATGTCATTATGTAGACAATTTTATTGAGAACAACTTAGCCATATCTAACTTATTTGAAAGAATACAAGTTAAAAAGCCCAGATTCTTTCAAGTACATTCCTCCAAAAAATCAGTCAGATATGGTTTATGAGTCTCAGGGTTATAGTTACAGATAAGATTATCACTGCCATAGGTGATTCCTCTACCGTTATGCTGTAGGGTACTGCGTAGATGTTTGGCTCTAAATAACAGTGATCCTTCCAGCTTTGGTAAGTAGGGAACTACCTAGCTGCTTGACTCTGGATAAAGGCGATTCTCTCACCTTTATTTATATGGGTGACTGTCTAGCTGCTTGCCTCTGAAGATAATAGTGATTACTTTAAGTTTATGCTGTGGGGGACCACCTAGCTGCTTGACTGTGGATAATGGTGATCCTTCCACCTTTATTAAGTAGGGGGCTATCTAGCTGCTTGACTCCGGGTAATGGTGATTCTTCAGCTTCATTGTGTAACGGACGGTCTAGCTGCTTGGCTCTGTGGATAACAGTGATCACTCTACCTGTATGAAATAGGGGATTACCTAGCCACTTGGCTATGGATAATGGCAATCCTTCCATCTTTATTAAGGAGCAGACAGTCTAGCTACTTGATTGAGGGGATAATGGGTTCTGGTGTTAGCAAGTCATAATTATGGGTTGGTGTGGGGTGGATTTTACTGTAAATTCACCATTTTGATAAGGATTAATTTTTAGTGAGTGCAGCAGAGTGACAAAAATTTATGAATGACATAAACTCTAACCTCTAACCGGATAGACAATTCTAGAAGTTTGTAACTGGAGTTACTTAATAGAGGCTATCATGTCACAAGCACCACATTATACTAAATCTAATACAAAGAAGCTATCAGATAAATGTTAACTTTAAGAAATGAGCTTATTGATCCTTAGTATGTAATAAAAACAAAAGCTCTGCCTACCAAAGACTTTAATCCCTTGAAAAATATTCACTTTCATACCATGCCACGTCACATAGCATTAGCTGCTAGTCTGACAGGTAAAACTGCCAATCTACTCACTATGGTGATTTGTGAACAAAAAGACTTTGATTGCCTGATTTTATTCCATGAATAAAAGTGAAAAATTGTAACAGAAATGGACAGAGACATGAAAATTTAAAAGAGTATAGGATTATATAATTATTTGTACAATAAGGGAAAACTGTAAAATACTTGAATTCTGTTCATTTCAGCTGAACTGGTCATGGACCAGAAAATAATATAGAATGGTTTGTAGACTGTTGTCCCTCTGCTGTCTGTGATTTGATATTCATCCATCTGTTAGCACAGATATTTGATATTCATCCATCTGTTATCACAGATATTTGATATTCATCCATCTGTTAGCACAGATATTTGATATTCATCCATCTGTTAGCACAGATATTTGATATTCATCCATCTGTTAGCACAGATATTTGATATTCATCCATCTGTTAGCACAGATATTTGATATTCATCCATCTGTTAGCACAGATATTTGATATTCATCCATCGGTTAGCACACATTTGTTTTTGCTCCTCTAATAAACTACTTAGAGAATTGCCATAAAGCATTTCACACACATTCATCCTATGGTCTAGTTGGTCATAAATGAAAAATGAAGCTGCTTGGACATCCAATATGGTGTCCAAAGCAGCCATCTTAATTGCTATTTCTTCTGAATTGATGGCATATTAAAATTGGGTTTTCACTTAGAGACTTGTGATGTCTAGTTGGTCCTAAATTAAATGATGCAGCTCAGTCATTCAGTATTGCCACCATAGTGGACATCTTGAAAATCTTGTAATTGCTACTCCCTCTCAATGAATGTTCATATCAACATGAGGTTTTCACTGAAAGACATGTTAAGATCTTTACAATAATTCATGATATCCGTTACAATAATTCATGATGTCGATTACACTAGTTTATGTCCATTACAACAATTCATGTTGTCCATTACAACAATTCTTGTTGTCTATTACAATTTTTCATTATGTCCATTCCAATAATTCATGTCCATTACAACAATTCATGTTGTCCAGTACAGTAAATTCATGATGTCCAGTACAATAATTAATGTTGTCCAGTACAATAAATTCATGATATCCAGTACAATAAATTCATGATGTCTGGTACAATAATTCATGTTGTCCGTTAGAATTATTCGTGTCTCCATTACAATAATTCATGATATCCATTAAAATAATTCATGATGTCCATTACAGTAATTCATGATGTCTAGTACAGTAATTTTGGGATATAGCTAGTTGCTGCCATTTAAGTTTCATTGAATGGTTGTTGTTGTTGTAGGGTTTAACGCCATTTTTCAGCACAAGATAGGCTGTACATGGCGGCCAGTATCAGTGGTGGAGGAAGAACCCAGAAAAACCCCAGAAGGAACCACCGATCCATGAGAAGCTACTGGCAAGCTTTCTCACGTACCCACATTGGCTGAGCCCAAGACTCAAACCCACGCAGACAGAGGTGAGACGGCAGTGATCTATAACAGTGAGCACTTTAGACCACTCAACCACTTGGGCTGCCTCATAGAATGGTTACTTGTGTTCAAATCTTTAAAGTTTGTTCACTTTCTTTATGTGTTTTAATCCTAGAATGAATATTATTGAATAATATTATGCTATACAAATTCATACCATTGTGACTTTTTTTTCTGTTGTAGCCATGTTATCTGACAAGAGAGCCCCAGAGTTCTTGCAGGCACTACAGATTACCAAGACCAGGGCAGGAATGCAGGTAAATGTAAAAAATTCTCCTATTCTCTTTTAAAATGTAAAATATTTGTTGAAAAGATGACGGTTTTAGAACGAAATTTCTGCCGTTAAAATATTTCCCCTCATACTAATTTTTAATATATAATTGACCTAAATAGATTGATATAACTATTTTGTTGCTGCCATGACTGCATTCAGACTGCCACTTGCATTGACCTATAGGGACTTTCATATTTTTTTCCTTTACCAATTAATGCAATGCATACCTTGGTGCTGTTATTTTGATGTTTCGGTAGGAAAAGGTATTTTTATTATTTTGTTATTTAAGAAAATATCTTGCAGAATGTTACACAGCCAGAGCAAAATCAGTGAACTTTTGTCTTATAAACAGTCTGTAAATGAAATTCTTATGAGAGTGCAGTCGTCAACAGTATGTAAACCATAGGCAGGTGGCATGGTAATAGTGGGATGGTTTACCAGTTGAAACTTGCCTTTGTATGAAATAAAAGATGTACAGAGGTGACTTTTTGAAGAAGAAAAAAAAGCAAAATTTTTGGGGTGTTACTTTTTTTTATACACCAGTTTTTTGATGTAGCATAGCATGTCTTGACCCTGTCTTTTTGTTGATCTCTTAGTTAACATTTTGTATTCAGTATGGTAGCTTCAGTTGTCCACAATCACCAGCTGCCAGACTTTGTGAATGATTTGCACTTAGAGTAAGAAAGAACTTGTTAATTTTTGTGTTAACAAGTAAAAGGTAACGATCACAGTGACTGATAAAAGGAAACTAGTTTCCTGATAGTAAGTAGAGTCCTCTACTATCTGTAGTTACCAAACTTTATGGCAAGACTGCCTTTGGGATCAAGAAGTACCCTGTAGATTTTGGGTTCAAAGATCAAAGGTCAGGGACACATTAACTGAAAGTGTAAATTAAAACGGTTTCTCCACAACAACATTAGTTCTACATTGCAAGTCAGCCAAAATTTTTGGATGGCTTGCACTTGCAGGAAGAAAGATGTTTGTTGATTTTGAGTCAGAAGCTTAAAGGTGAAGGTCACTGTCATGGAAAGGAGAAAAATGCTTTCTGCACACAAATGTTAGTTCTTAACCATGTACCTTCACCAAAATTTGTGGATAAGTTACAAGTTGGGTAAGAAAGAAGTCAGTCAATTTAGGAATCAAAATTTTACAAGTCAGGGTTACTGTAACTGATCGAAGAAAATGGGTATTTGCATAATAACTTGAGTTCTAAACCACATAATTCCCATTGGAAATTTATAGTATGTGAAAGTTTTATGTTGAAAAATAAAATTACTTGGAGATGGTATGGGGTAAACAGAGATTTTTTTGTTAAGGATAACATATGGGGGGAAGAGAACTGCATGCAGTGATGCATAGAATATTGCTGGCACCTCTGCATCTCGACACTGATGGTAGAGGAACTAGTGCCATGTCACCCCCATCACCCTGATCTAGGTTTCCTTTGGGGTGAGCCTGAATTTTCCTCAGAATGGAAAATGTCCTTTCAGTATTGGCACTGGAATGTGGCAGTGTTAATGCAACTCTACTGAGTCCACCAAAAAGTTTGTTTCCTGCCTGTGGATAGATTTAGGTTGCTGACAGCCTGCCAGAACTTCTCAAGATTGGTGCTCTTTGGACAGAATTTTGGAAGTTCTAAATCATCTTTATCGGAATGGCGGAATGCATGCCCATGACTCTTTGAACTTGATTCTAGCCACTGAAATTCCTGTTTCCATCCATTACTGAGTTTCATGTACTATTTGGCTTGTTTCACTTTTGGCCATTTAGCATTGGGCTGTAGACATGTTAAATACCAGTACCAAACTGACTACCTGTGCTCTTTAGTAATGTCTAATCCAGTTATAATCCATTAATGTTTTGAATCCTTTTATCCTTTCCAAATTACTACTGATCACACTAAGTAAACCACTCCGGTGGCCTAGTGGTTAGAGCGTCTGCCTCGGATGCAGGAGGTTGCGGGTTTGAACCCCAGCCGAGTCATACCAAAGACTTTAAAAAATGGTACTAACAGCTGCCTCGCTTGGTGCTCAGCATTAAGAGGTTAGTGTTAGGACTGGTCGGCCTGGTGTCAGGATAATGTGACGGGGTGGGACATTCATGCTACGTGTCTGCGGCATGATGCCCCAGTGCGGGACATCACTATAAACTGTCACACTGCAGACATCATAGCGATATGACTGAAAAATTGTTAAAGCTACGTTAAAAATCTAAATCACACACACACACACACACACTAAGTATAATCCAGTGATTAATTTTAAGTTATTGTTTGTTGAATTAGCAGTGAAGGCATCATGCTTACAGCTTCATGATCACAAGAAGTGTTTGTGGGAAATATACTAAATTGCAAGCAAGGTGTAAAAGAAACCAGGAAAAGAATGTCTTTTCCAAAACATATGTTGATCATAATTTTGAGTATATGGTAGATTTCAACAAGTAATGGGAGGGATGGGAAACACCCCTCATCTCTGGAAGAAATCTATCTTGTCAGGAGTATTTTGAGGAAGTTGGAAGGAAAAAACATTTGCAGATTGTATTGAATTTTTTTTGTACATGACCAGTCCATCATTTGTGCATACTTTGCTTTCTTTGCAGTTTTCCTGTGCTGCTCCTATTGATGGTCTAAATGCCAAGGGTTATAGAGATGTGTGGGTGTGCAACAGTGATGGATATGTGGGTCACATGTGTCTACTCAGTCTACAACCAGAACCAATTGTAACACTTAATACTCCTGTTCCAGGATGCAATGCCAGGATACTGTGCATTTGTGCTGTGCCAGCCAACAGCAGTTGTTTCAGGAGGTAAAAACATACTTGACCGTATCTTTTTTGAATAATGTTTCAAGTATAGCTGTCACATGCTAGAGGAAATGTTTAATTTACATCAAATTTTACAGCCCCAACATGATGCACATCATTTATGGTTGATATGAATTTAACTTTGCATCTGCATGAAGTAAAAATAATTATTGGTCATTTCATGTGACTTTGAAGGAAGTAAAAAGTATGAAAAAAATTTGGTTATATTTGGATCTTACTGGGAGTAATATGTTAATGTATGCAGTGAAGTATCAGTTTTCCAAGGGAATGAAAACATGCTTGTTATACATGGTGTCTCACTATGTAAGGTCTTGTTATATGCAAGTTTACAGTACCTTCATCATCAGAGATTTCCTTGAAACTCTTAGAGATGTTAACCTTTCTCATGATTTCATATTTCAACTCCTCTTGCAATGTGATGGCCTTTTGTCCATTTGTCGTACAGCATCTGTTAGGACACATTTGTTATTGCTACTGTACCTCAACTACTGGGAGAACAAAGAAACTTTAGAAACACATTTTTATCCCAAGGTCTAGTTGATCCTAAATGAAAATGGTGCCTTTTGGACATCCAGGATGGCCACCATGGCAGCCATATAGAAAATGATGTTATCACTACTTTTCCTGAATGGATGATCATATTGACACAATGTTTTTGCTAATTCTTTTGGTATCTAGTTGGGCCAAAATGAAAATGGTGCCAATCTAACATAAAGTAATGCTGCTACAGTGACTATTTTTAAATTGTTGCTGTTCATTCTAAAAAGATGGTTGTATCAGTATAAAGTTTTCACTGAAGGACCTTATATGATGTCTAGATTGTCCTAAGTTAAAATGGTGCTAAGTGACATCTGTTATGGCTACCTTGGGGCCATCTTGAAAATTTAGTTTTCACTACTACTCCTGAATGGAATGTCATAATGACATGGGATTTTTATTAAAAGACTTCTTATGCTCTCTGATTGGTCCTAAATGAAAAATTAAGAACCTCAGATGTTTAATATGGCCATCACATTGGTCATCTTGAAAATCTTTCACAGCTCCTCCTGAATGGATGATCATATTGATAGAGTTTACACTAAAAGACTTATTGTGATGTCTAGTTGGTCCTAAATGAAAACAGTACCAATCTGACATTCACTATGGCCACTAAAGAGATAAGTTAAGAACTTTTGTTATCACTACTCCATCTGAATGGATGGTGGTATAGACGTGGAGTTTTCATTAAAAATATTTGCAATGATCCTAAATAAATAAAATTGGTGCCTGTTGGACATTCCCTCAGATATCCAATATGACCATCATGGCAGCCACCTCTGAAATCCTTTTATATCTTGTAAAATGAATCATCATATTGACATGGGGTTTTAACTAAAATTCTGCCTATGATATCTAGTTGGTGTTAAATTAAATGGCAACCGCTGTGACCATCTTGAAAATCTAGTTATCACAACTCTGGGTGGGTCATGCCTACATTTGGTTTTCTTTTAAAAACTTGTGATGTCTATAGTCTGACTATACCAACCTGTTTGTTTGTTCACCCCTACTGATTTCAATAATGGAAACCTTTAATATGATAAAAAGTGC
This sequence comes from Megalonaias nervosa, assembly GCA_016617855.1. Taxonomy (NCBI): domain Eukaryota; kingdom Metazoa; phylum Mollusca; class Bivalvia; order Unionida; family Unionidae; genus Megalonaias; species Megalonaias nervosa. Next base: position 52,911 of record JAECUM010011888.1, on the reverse strand, counting down.
AAGGAACTTAGTCAATTCATTCATTGATTTATATTTTCTAACCCGACTGTGAGTAGAATGGCCCTAACACCATCATCGTCTACATGTTTCATGCTTAACGTAAGTTTTCAATATAATAGATGGACATGCTCGAGATCCATTTCCAGTTCCTGGACAAGTCCATTTTCAGCAAAGAGGTGTGTGCACGACTACAGATGTACATATGTCGTCTGCTTCCGATATTTACAATGTCGAATCAAGCAAAGGAAAAGAATGACAACAATAAATTTGCTTTACATGTGGATTTAACAAGCAGTTTAATTAATATATTCATGTGTGCAATGGGATATAATTCCAAACTCTGAATGTTATGGTAATTTACGGAATTATCCGGCAGTTACCATATAGGATGAACTTCATTATGTTGCCTGATGGAAATAAACTAGCCCGTAGTGTACGCAATATGGTGCTGTGTTAGTATGGAAAGTCTGTTAAGCATGAAAGGTGCAAGGGAATGCCAGTATTAGTGCCATTCTGGTCACAGTCAGGTTAGAAATTATAAATCAATGATTCAATTGACTTAGTTCTGTGCACTTTTTATCGCATTAAACGTTTTAGTTATTGAAATCGGTAGGGGGATACAAACAAACAGGGATGTATAGTCAGACTATAATAGGTCCTAAATTAAAATTTGACCTCCAACATTGACACCAGATCTTAATTTCTCTGCTTACTGGATATTTATTATTCTATCCAGTTTGTGGAAGAATACCTTTGATGATATTACTTCACTAAATTTATTTTGTATTTTTCTCAGAAAACATTTTACTAAATATATATTTAAGCAACATACAAATTGGTTATATCTTGAGTTTGAGATAAGCTCAGTGATCTTCTGTCTGTGGTATTAGGTTCATGACAGACAATTTTGTACTGCTCTTACATTAATCGTTTGAACATGTTCTCATACATAAGAAAGCAGTTAACCCTTTACCTCATATAAGCACTTTTGGATGCTTCTGCTACATTCTCATGGAAGTGCTATTGGATGCCTCTACCACATTCTCATGATGCCTCTGCTACATTCTCATGGAAGTGCTATTGGATGCCTCTACCACATTTCTCATGATGCCTCTGCAACATTCTCATGGAAGTGCTCTTGGATGCCTCTACCACATTCTCATGGAAGTGCTAATGGATGCCTCTACCACATTCTCATGGAAGTGCTATTGGATGCCTCTACCACATTCTCATGGAAGTGCTATTGGATGCTTCTACCACATTCTCATGGAAGTGCTTTTGGATGCCTCCTTCCAATTCACATACAAGCACTTTTGGACATGGAAGCATCTTTTGATGCCTACAATAAACATCAGCCATTTTGAGCTGGTTTTTATAGCAACTTCTGGAGGAAAAAAACCTGTTAGTAACTTACGCAATGAGGTGAATGACCATTATGTCACATGACCATTGTGCCACATGACATGATTGCTATTTAAAATATAAACATAATCTGCTGTTTAAAGTAACTGGTTTAGATTCCCCAATCTCCAAATTATTAGCACTTCTTGAGTTTCAGTGTTTAGAATTATGACTTTGAAAGTTTAAGTGTGTCAGATATGGGCTCCAATTGATGTAGGTAACGATTTTTGATGATTTATCAAAATCAGATAATTTAGTGATATAGAGATAGACGACAAATCAGTATATTTAGAGGTTAAGAGAAGTCAGCTATGGCTGGTCATGCAGCTTCACCGACTTGATGGTGAATCAGATCTGTCAAGATTTTAAAGCATATAAAAGTTCTGTCAGAATTAATTATAAAGATAGATTTTGTATTTGAGAAATATGTACAAAAAAGGTAAAATTGTTCAAAATTTATGTTGAACTCAAGATATACTTCACTGCTATAAATTTTACAGGCAGGCCTATTCTCATAGAGTCTTTTAGGCAACAGGAATTCTGTTTATAGCACACTGTACTGTGTGGCTTTGGCATATATAAATCGACAGCCTATACAGTAACAATTCACATTCTTGGAAATTATTTTCAGCTAGCAGAATGTTAGTTCCTTAAGAGACTCTTGTTTTCTTAAACATATTTTAACTGCATATATAAAGTATGGGATTTTAGATTGCTGAACTAGAAAGGTGAAAGGGGGAAATTAAGGGCAAGTTTTTTCATGTGCAGAATTTAACAACATTTATTGTTGTTATCCTTAGTTGTCAGGAAAGAGTGAGCATCCAGTTAATGTTGGGAGGATAAAATGGAATTTTGATCATTAAATTTGCCGGCTAGTAAAGATGTTTATGTTACAAGTAATGTCATCATTATTTAATCCATAATTTAAACAATAATTAATCTGCATGTATAATTCATTTGCAGAAAAAGTAGTGCTAAACGTAGCCAGCGTCATATAATACCCTCCTCCCCAACTCAGGAGAAAGGTCCACGTATCAGTGTAGAAGAGGTGGATGCAATCATTGTGGAAGAATATTCCAAGCAATCGAGCACAGATATTGAAGCACAGGATACATTAAGTGAGGAAGGGTATCAGTCTGACTCGACCTCCAGTGAAGATGAAGAAGATTACTCACCCCCTCATAAACTATTTGTGGATGGTATGTCCCCTTGAACCTTTTCTATACCATCTTTATCTATTCTTTGATGAACTTTAGTGGCCTCATACAGAGACATTCACCTTGAGATTGAGAAAAAATAGAGAGAGAATTGTCCAGCTGTTGGTCAATGATACATTACAAATGTTACTTGTTATTGAGCTAAATGTATGAATACTGAATGCCAAAGGTCCCGTTTTAGCTTTACTGGTCATAGACCAGAAGAAGCCTTATGGGATGGCCTGTAGTCCATCATCTGTCCAGCCATTAAAATAAGTTTGCTCTCCAGGCTCCTCCTAAACTTTATCCATACATTCATTGCAAGGTCTAGTTGAACCTACAAGAACATGGTGCCACACTGACATCCAGGTGGCCACCTTGGCAGCCATCTTCATAATCTCCTCATCACTCCTCCTTCTAAATGGGAAAGATATATCAGAATGGAGTTTTCACCAAAAGACTTCTGATAATGTCTAGTTAGTTCTAAATTAAAATGGTGCCAGTCTAATATCCATGATGGCCTCCATGCTGGCCATTTTGAAAATCAAGTTAATACTACTTTGCCTCAATTGATGGTTGCATAGCCAAGGGGTTTTCTCTAAAAGACTTCTTATGATGTCTAGTTGATTATGAATGAAAAGGAATGGAATTAATATTAACATGGGGTTTTCACAAAAAAGATGTCTTATGATGTTTGATTTATTCAACATGAAAATGATGCTAATTTCATGAACAGTATGTGGCCATTTATATGGCCACATTATTACTATTCCTTCTGAATGGATGGCATACCTGTCGGCCAGCTGAGATGAAAACCTGTATACCAGACCAATAAAATCCTTACAAAGACCGAAAAAAAACTTAAATAAAAAAATGTATTTATACATTATGTAAGATCAACAGTTTTAAAACAACAAATGCCATAAACTAATTTTACACACATTTACATAATTATTTAGATCTCTGAAACTTTATTTCATTTTATTCTTTTGATTTTCAGTGTGTTGTAACACACACACACACACACACACACACACACACATTATTATATGCAACACATGCACCCTTTGCACATTTCAAAATGTAATCAGGGGTTTTAAAGTCTATGCAGCAGATATCAATGTTTGTTTTACACTGTAAAATTGATCTTAGTGTGTCTGCATTCAGGGACTTCCTACAATATGTATGTATTGTTTTCATCATAGAAAAAGATCTTTCACAGTCTGCATTGTTGTGTGGCAAGGTAAGTAGTTGCTGAATAACTAATTTCAGATTTGAGAAGTGGATGCCACCAGTACTAATTGTCTGGCTGATAATATCCAGCCAGTAGCTACAAAAGCTCCTTTTCTGGTGATCATCTATTAATACATGCACATACTCGTTAGGCAGCATGCAATAAACTCATCTTTAAGTGCTTTATGATCCAGTTGTGGAGCAACTCAAAAACAAAAGTGTCAGTACTAGTAAAAAAAAAAAAGGTATGTGTGAGGTATTTTGAAAAACGAATTTTCAAGGTGTAATATTAACTTCTTTGGATTTATCATGGTCTCATTATTACATATTTATATTTTTCCTCCATGAACCCTTAGTCCTACAATATAAGACCTTGACCTGATATTTATTTTTTGGGAGTCGAGGTCTTATTGCCCTTGACAGTGCAAGTAGCTTGTTCTGACGTCAGTTAACTTTGGAACGATAAGTCAAATTTTCAGGAATATCTCACACACTTGGCATCCCATATTGGCGCTTTTCTACAAATTAAAGTTATAATGTTTTAGTCAGACTTTACTTACACTGATATCTTTTTCCTAATAAATTCAAATTCCCACACAATCAAATGGACATGTTTTCAAGTTCCGTTGGCCTACATTTCAGTTGGCTGGAATGCGATGGAAGTTGGGAATACCAAAATCAGTTAAAAGGATCATAAGAATCTTAAACAAAACAAAGTTATCTAAACACTTTCTTCAATATTAATACATTTTTATTCATTTTGTTAAAGAAAGATACTTTCACTTAACCCGATTTCGGCATTCCCAGCTTCCATCGCTGTTCCAAAGTATATTAGAGTTATCCCCACGTTGATTGTGCATAACTTAAAAAGATTCTAGATCGCGCTTAATTTTTAAAAAAAATTTAGGTCCAGACTCCGGGATTAACAAAAACATTTTGTAAAAATAAAATAAAAGTGTGAATTTTTATAAGAATAAATGTACAAAACGGGTAAACGATACAAGTTGACAGGTATGGAATGGTCATATTTTTGTGGAGTTTTCACCAAAAGACTTCTTATGATACCTTTTCAGAGAAAATGATACTGATGTTACATCGGAATGGCCACTATGATGCACATCTTCAGTATGGCCACCATATTGGCAATCTTGAAATTCTTGCTATTGCTTAAAAATATCAGATATTATTTCAACACTCATTTAAAAAAAAGAAATAATTACGGATTCCTCGAAATTCCTTTTAGCCGTTAGAGCATCAGTCCTTTTGAGGGATGCTTGTATTCTGAGTTTGTGCAATCTGTTTTTTATGAGGCAACAGTTATAAGATACAGAATGGGAGATTTGTAGCTTTCTGTAGAATGAAGAAAATGTACCATCTTTTAGTAGCAAAGTTACTTTTTGTGGGGAGAATTTCAACCAAATTATGTTATAAAAATACATTCATAAATGGAATAACAAAATTATATATAAAGATGTTTCTGCACATTGAAATTCAGATTATATTTTTATGCTAATGGATGAGCAAAAGAAACATTTTAAGAATAACTTGTAAATATTTGTATTGCTGTCCAAGTCATGTGTCAGACGGAACTGTATGTGTAATAGAATAGCAACATTTAGGCACTTAGTTATTATTATTGTTGTTGTTGTAGGGTTTAACGCCATTTTTCAGCACAAGATAGGCTACACATGGCAGCCAGTATAATTGGTGGAGGAAGAACCCTGGAAAACCCCGGGAAGAACCACTGACCCACGAGGAGCTACTGGCAGGCTTTCACACATGCCCACGTTAGTTGAGCCTGAGACTCGAACTCACGCAGACAGAGGTGAGATGGCAGTGATCTGTAACGGTGAGCGCTTTAGACCACTCGGCCACTCGGGGCCCCTAGTTATTGTTGTAAGGCTCATCATAATAACATTGTTTGTAACTGAAAACTTAATATGTAAAGAATTGTGATGTCATTTCAAATCATGGATAATATAACTAACGAGCAATACAAAAATCAATATAGTTGTAACCACAGTGTCAGGTATTGTTCTTGTCCACATATAGCTGTAACCTTGGCACCAGGTTGTGGTCTTGTCCACATATAGCTGTAATCTTGACAACAGGTCATGGTCTTGTCCACATATAGCTGTAATCTCAACACCAAGTCTTGGTCTTGTCCACATATAGCTGTAATCTCGACACCAGGTCTTGGACTTGTCCACATGTAGACAAGAATCCAAAGTTGGTCTATTGATTTTTGGGTCAAATGTCAAGGTAATTGTGGTTCAAAAGAAAACTGTTGCAGAATAACTTTTGTTCTGGTGTAAGTTCCTGGATCAAACTTTGTAGATGACTTGCACTGAGGATAATAAAGAAACCTGCAGGTTCTGAAATCAAAAGGTAGAATACACTGTTATGGTACATTTAATGAGAAACAAATAGTTTCTGCACATACAATTTAGTACAAGACCAAATAGCATGACTAAAGGTCAAGGTCATTGAGAACATTTGGTTAATGACTGCCAGAGTCAACCATATTCGGCTAGTGCTAGCATTGATGACTATTAAACATAGAGTGGACATATAATGTGCCATTCAGAGTCTCTTGTTATGATTCAGCCAGTTTTACTAATTAAAACTTTTGCAAGGAAAGCAAGTACAGTCTAATAGTTCATTTTAAGCAGATTTTCTTCAAAGTGGTTTTTTTAAAAGCAAAGTTGAAAAAAATGCTTTATCAAATCCCTGATGTATAATAGACTGATTTCTTGCTTCTTAGAAATCACCATGTTTATTATATTGGCACTTGTCTGTGACATAACATAGATCCAGTTTTGGAAATCATAAAATTCGGGGGCTTGAGATTTTGTTTCAACTAATCACAAATGACATTGCTTTTGAAAGGTTGTCTCTAATTGGCTAACAGTGGAAACTGAATAACAGACTTGAGCTCAGAGTTGTATTATCTCCAGATCAGATCTTTTGTTCTTTTAGGCACCAGCAAACAAGTTCTTATGCTGTTCCTATGAATTTGTTTAAACCAATCATAAACACTGTTACTTTTGAAAGGTCACCACTGATTGGCTGATGGTGAAAACTCAATCTGAAACTCTGGCTCAAAGCAGAGTTGTATGATCTCCGGGTCAGATCTGCTGTTGCTGTATGCAGACCAGTTTTGAGACCGTTTCTTTGGCTTGCATACAGTTGCAGGTGATAAAGAAGGACATGCAATCTTCCAGCACATTAGGTAAAAGCAGATCAAGGTCTGAATTGTTCACAGTTGAATGTGTGTATACATTTAAATATGATGTGTTTTGCAGAGTATGTTGTGAAGCGCTCTCCTCCTTCCCAGTACACTCAGAGTAGTCCAGATCCCATCACACTGACAGGAAGCTGGACCCAGGACCCCCATAAGGGCACGATGTGGTTGGGCACTGAGGATGGATGGTAAACAGGCTGATAATTTGTAACATATATGAAATGTAGTTTGCTCAGTCTTGTGACAGTGATCCTCGGTATACTGTGGCTCCTTATATGGATCCCATGACAGTGGTCCCTCAATATAAACTCCCTTAGTATACTGTGGCTTATATAAAGTGAATATGGATATGACTCCCATGATAGTGGACTCTCAATGTAAACTCCCTCAGTGTACTGTGGCTCACACAAATTGTAGTTGTGGATCCCATGAGAATGGTCTCTCAGTATAAACTCCTGCATTATACTGTGGCTTATATAAAATATGGTTGTGGATCCCATGACAGTGGTACCTCAGTATAAACTCTGTCAGTATACAGTGAGTCCTCTATAAATTAAATATGGCTATGGATCCCAGATAGTGGTCTCTCAATATAAACTCCCTCAGTATACTGTGGCTCATATAAAGTAAATATGGTTATAGATCCCATGAGAGTGGTTCCTCACTATAAACCCCCTCAGTATACAGTGACTTTCCATATAAAGTAGATATGGCTACAGATCCCAGACAGTGGTGTCTCAATATAAACTCCCACAGTATACTGTGGCTGCTTGTATAAAGTTGGCCAGTCATGGGTCCCATTAAACAGGATGAATTTTTTCATTGTCATAATTTGATTTATTGTACTTTATTTAGCTCCTGGCTGAAGATAACAAATTGTAATGTGGTTTCACATATTGAATACTTTATATTAATGGTTTTGTACAGAACAAACACATTTCTTCACAGCCTTGCTTTGAACATAATATACTTAGTAATAGTGTAAGGTGGCCTAACTTATCAGACACTGCACTTGTTTCCATGTAGCAGTTGATAATGAGAAAACACTATTATTGTGTCAGGCTGTTCTTAAGAAAGATTTTGATTGGGTGTTCATTAACACTGATAAGATACAGGCTCAACTGTCCAGGGACTTTGCACATGCATGCACTGTCACACACGCTGTACAGCAAGGTAAAGAACATTAGCCATCCAGGCCATTGTGGTTATCATTTTGATGCATGATTTTATCAGTGTTATTTAAATAATTATCCACTTCGTTTTGAAATGTGTCCATTTTTGCCATAGGAGATTATTATTGATTCATTATTCAATTTGTTGAAAGAAGTAAATTGACTTTCTTGAAATTGATTTTGTCCTTCATAAGAATAAGGGAGTAAATTTTCCAAAGTTTGCAAGCAAAATAAAGGGACTGTTTGATTGTATCAATGTTTGTAAGCATATGAAAGGGCCAACACAAAACCCCCAGTGCTGTTGTATAAGATAGAGGCTTACTTTTGTGGAGTGAATACAGAAGCATGCCTATCATATTTTGTTAACTGCAGATAGCTGAAAGTCAAATCTAATGTTATGTAATGTGCTGGGAGATCTGAATCTGTGCTGTTCTTCCGGTTATAGACCAGAAGAGCTTATGGAATAGTCTGTTGTCTCTCATCTGTTTTCTGACCATCTATTAGGACAAGTTTGTTATTGCTACCCCTTTTAAACTACATGGAGGACGACATTGAAACTTTACACACACATTCATCTCATGGTCTAGTTCATCCTAAATGAGGTGCTACTTGGACATTCAGTATCATCATCACAGTGGCCATTTGGAAGATTGTGTTATTGCTACTCCTCCTGAATGAATGGTATCAACAAGGTGTTATGCCATCTAGTTATTCCTAAATGAAATTGGTGCCAATGAAACATTCAGTATGGCCACAGTGGTAGCCGTTTTGAAAATAATGTATTGCTACTCTTCCTGAATGGATGGTGGTATCAAAATGATGTTTTCACTAAACACTTCTTATGGTGCTTAGTTGACCCTAAATGAATATGGCACCGATCTGACATTGAGTGTGGCCACTATTGTGGTCATCGTGAAAATCTTATCACTACTCCTCCTAAATGGATGGCCATATCAACATGAGATTTTCACTAAAAGACTTGTTATGATGCCTAGCTGGTCCTAAATAAAATGATACCAATCTGATATTCAGTTTGGATGCCATGGCAACCATCTGAAAAATCTATCACAGTTCTGCATAGGAGAAAGTCCTCTTGATGTAGTGTTTTCACCAGAAGACATCTTATAATGTGCAGTTGGTCTTAAATGAAAATAGTGCCAATCTGATGTCCAGTATGGTCACCAATGCTGCCATCTTGAAAATCTAGTTATTGGCACTCCTGAATGGATGGTAATGACTGTAAAATATTTTCACAGCTCTTCTCCAAATGGATGGCTGTATCAGCAATATATGGCTTATGATATAGGGCTGATCCTAAATGAAAATGGTGCCAGTTGAGCCTCAGTTACGGCTCCAGTGATGACAGATCTTGTTGTCACTACTTGCCTAGACATGGTGATTATGATGTGGGGTTGTCACCAAAAGACTTCTTATGATGTCTGCTTTTTTCTTTGTGAAAATAGTGCAAAGCTGATGTGCAGTATGTCCACCACAGTAGCTTATTTGAAAGTCTTGTTATCATTTAAAAATATCAGAGATGGATTCAACAGAAAGCAGTTAAAAGGAAGAAATGGTCTTGTCATGACTTAATGGAAATTCTTTTCTCCCAGTAGCACATCATTCCATTTGAGGGACTTGAGTCTACTAATTACTTTGGTAAAAGAGCATGGACACATTTTGCAGTTAAAAATCTGCCAGGACACTATCTGATGACAGATCCATCAGCACACCATGCAAAGGCAGATCTGCCTGCATGCGTAATGCTGACAGATCTGCCAGACCACAATGCAGTACAGCTCTGAGAGCACACTTTGCAATGTTAGATTTTCTGCCCACATTGCTCTGACAAATCCAGGTCAATAATGTTTACAGTTGGGTGAATTTTGAATTTGTTTTGTTGCAAAAATACATTAGAGAGATTTCTTACATTACTACTTGTGATAAAAGTAACAGCTTGAGTTGTGTTGCATTCCTTTCAGCATCCATATATTCCAGTGCACAGACAACATTAAGACAACAAAGAACAAGTTAAAAATCCAGCTGGGATACCCAGTCTATTGCATTGTGTAAGTATACATGGAATTGATAGCAACATTTGTTATTCAAATTGCAGCAGATACGTGTCTGTGCTGCTTATGATGATCAAGTAGCACATGCAACCTAGATGTATTGGTGTATTAGTAGATGGCAGGTCTGAGTTTATGATGCTTGTTATTATTTCAAGAAAATGATGCAGACTTAGAGATGTAGGTGCATTATGGAACAGCAGCATTGGGTCTGTGCTGCTTGTTGTGATTTCAGTCAAATAAAAAATGTAGACCCAGATGTACAGAAGCATCGTGGGAAAGCAGGTTTGGGTCTGAGCAGCTTGTTATGATTTAAATCAAAGCACAGACCTAGATGGACAGATGCTTATGGCACAGCAGATCTGGGTCTGTGCTGCTTATGATTTTGGTATTAATTAGTGATATTAATTATGGATGTGATCAAATTTGGCATAAGGGTATATCTTTGAAGTACCTGAATGAGTTCAGTGGTGTTAGATCCTTAATATCATAATCAAGGTGGAAGGCTATGACAGGGACTTTGCACTGCGCTTATCTTGTGAACATGTTATTGCAAACATACAATAAAATATATTGTTAAGGTATTGTATTTTAAAACTTTCACAGGAATATCTGAAAAATTTTCAGTTAACAGTAGTTAAATGGAATAAAATAAGGGAAGAAATTTATTCTCATGAACTTGTGTCCATTCTTGTTGGCCATTAGAGCATCACTCTCTTAGAGGGTCTCTATGTTGCATTTTTCTTTTTGGATTGTTACTGAAATGAAGAGGTTAGCAGAATATTAAATATTATCTGTGCTCAACTTTTTTTTTCTCATGTGTGAGTTCTCAGTTCATATTGTTCATATTTTGTTCTCAAACTAAGATGTATTTATATATCTTCTTGTAGGTATTTGGATAATAAAGTTTTTGTATCCTTGTCAAATGGTGACATTATGGTGTACAGAAGAGACACTGGTAGGTAGAATGAAACACAAATTATCGATCAAGCTAAACTTCTACAAAGTGTTGCCATTGTCTTTTCAGCATGGTTCTTGTCCTTTGATAGCATCATATCTGACCCTGCTGCATAATTATAGTGAGGCCTAGGTATCACTTTTCAGGTAGTGATGATATTTGTGCAAGTGTTAAGATTTTATTAATATTTTGTGTTAAAGCTTTAAACAGTTCAAATTGGGGAGATAAATTGTTGCATATATGCAGATGAGACACTGTGTTCTGTATAACCTTTTTTATTTTGTCATTTGTAAGTTTTCTTGTCAGCAAAACATTAAAGTTTGAGGTAGGTTAAAGTATAATTATTAATTCTTATTGGTGTATGTCCTTGACATATATTCTTTGAAAGCATATTTTAGGAAGCAAAATATTTTAAAGTTAAACCTGTTAACTGATGACACTAAGGAAACTACATTTTTCTTTTATGGACAAGTGTTCTTTATATAGAGATATTACAGTACAGTAAAACCTGTCTACAAATGACACTCAGAGGACTATGACATTGGGCCCTTATTGAAAAGTGTCCTTAATATTGAGATATTATAGCACAGTCAACATACAATGGACACTCAATGGATATGATGTGTTGCATATGGGCAAGTGTCTTTTATATAGAGATCTTATAGCACAGTCAACATACAATGGACACTCAATGGATATGATGTGTTGCATATGGGCAAGTGTCTTTTATATAGAGATCTTGTAGCACAGTCAACATACAATGGGCACTCAATGGATATGACATGTTGCATATGGGCAAGTGTCTTTTATATAGAGCTCTTATAGTACAACTAAACCTATCTACAACTGACACTAAGGGGACCTCAGCATTTGTCACATATGGGCTAGTGGGTTTTTAAAAAAAATACAAATCTTACAATATTTTAAAACTTGATTACAAAGGACACTCAGGGAACAACAGCACTTGTCCTTTATGAACAAGAGTCCTTATACTGCAATCTTACAGGATAGTAAAACTTGTATACAAAGGACAGTCATGGGATTACAACATGTGTCTATTATTGACAAGTCTCATTTATATAGAAATCTTACAGTACTGTAAAATATGTCTAGAAAGGACAGTCAGGGGACTATGATATTTGTCCTTCAGATCTCATATAGAAATCTTAAGTATTATAAAATATGTCTAGAAAGGACAGTCAGGGGACTGTGATGTTTGTCCTTAAGATCTCATATAGAAATCTTACAGTATTGTAAACTATGTCTAGAAAGGCCAGTCACGGGACTCCAGTTTTGTCCTTAAGATCTCGTATAGAGAGTTTACAGTACTGTAAACATGTCGACAAACGACAATGGACACTTAGGGGACCACAACATTTGACCTTTATGGACAAGTGTTCTTTATGTAGACACTAATATGGTCATAGATAGAAGATAAATGACGGATAATTGTTTTGTGAATAGGTGTACTTTACTGAAGGTGTCTGCAAGGGCAGGTTTTATTGTATGCGAGATCAGAGTTCTTTATTGACATAAACATGTACGTGTTATCATTAAGAAAAGAAAATATGGTAACAAGCAGGACACTCAATACATCAGTGCATAAAAGCAAAGCACAACATACATTATATATATATATATATATATATATATATATATATATATATATATATATATATATATATGTAACTTGTATCTTTACAGGAAGTGTAATTATTCATCAACAAGTTTGATAAATTTTGCTCAGATGGTCTTTGGTATTTCTGCACTGTGTCAGCATTACAGCATTGTAGTCGTCAGGCTGTGACTATGACAATATTACAGATTGTGTTACAGTGTCACCATTATAGTGTGATAGTTATCAGACTGTATTACACTGACAGCAGTGTGATTTTGCTACATGCTGTGTCACAGTGCACCAAATGAATTCATTATACAAACATATTTCAAAGTGATACAATACAACTTTTTATTTGAAGCATGTACCTATCTGAAACCTTAGTTATTTGTGGAAAAATTATGTGTGAAATATGTTTGGTATTTTTTCTTATGCCAGAATAATGATAGGAAGAATATGACATCTGTAATAGCTAAATATTTTCATTATGGCAAAAATCATTTACATTAAAATTCTTTTCACAAAGTTTGGAGGTTGTTTACACATGAATATCCTTTATTTTTTTTAAGATTTCAAGCAGTATGATGGTACAGATCAGGGTAAAGAATTCTTTAACGTATATACATGTATTAGAATGTCTTGTGGTTACCTCAGTGTACTGTATGGCTTGGTACAAATCCAGTAGACAGTAGCACAGAATTAATTTACATAGAGGAACATCCCTGACCTTTTCTGTCGCATGCAAGAAAAAACCTTGGATGTAAGTAATGGCCATTTTATATTGACGTAAAGCCCAATGGTGTTATTCCATCATAAAACTTCATTGATGTCACAGTGCCTTGATGGTGTGTCATCATTAAGAGTAATGGAAGCAGTTGTTTCAAGCTACTGAAACTAAACATTTTCTTAATTTGTTTCGGTATGAACTTGCAGGAATAATATTCAAATAAAAAGTGCGGGTATTTCATTGATTGTCGAAACATCTTATGTTCTTTTCAGCACCTACCATTTTATAAGAATCTGTTCTTTGCACATCTGCCAGAAATTGTATTATTTTGGAAGTTTTTCAGCTTGCATCAGAAAAAGACAAAGATGTTCCAAATGTGCAATTAGCTAACTTGAAAGAAGGACTAAAATCCTCAGGAATGATGATTAGAATGACTACAGCAGACTTCAATAATGTGTATTGATTTTGAATATTGGCTTAATCTGTTACTACTAGAAATATCGAACAGTTTTAAAATCACACAGAATTTTAAGCAAATCTCACACATTCACAATCTTGAGATTTGGATTTCTCACACACAATTAACTTATTATCCCCTAAGCCACGCAGCTAGGTACAGAACACGGGTAGAGGGATTACCTAGGCAGTCGGTGTGTTTTCAGTGCCTGTATCTAGGAGACACTCTGACAATGCCTGATTCTTTACATGAAAGGAAGTGGTTACTTTTTGCATAGAATTTGTTCAGTTAAGTTCAGATTTGGCAAAGTTGTTCTTGATAAAATATCAACATAAGGTATAAATTTCATGCAACATGGAAAAAATAACAGACTTCTGCGTAAAGATAAAAGAATGATTTATCTACCTATACTGGTTCTGTTGTTTTAATTAAGCCATTGAATCACATGTATTGCTATCAGATTCATTATGAATACAACCATTAACACACAAGTCCATTTTTGTGTGCACAGAAATCTTATTTATCATCTCATTGAAAGACTGCAAGCAACCATGTCAGGCGTATTTTCTCTACACTTTCATACCTTTGTTCCTTAAAATTCTTTACAAAACTGATATTCAGAAACTTATAAAGCACTGCAAACAAACAATCTCAGAATTATGTACCATCATGCTGTTATTTTTTTCTGCTTTCTTTTTATGGTGGTTGCCAACTAAATGAAAACATAACTGAATTAATATTTCTAAATGCTAGCAAAAATCTTTATTTACAGTTCAAATGATCTAAATGATAGTGTTAAAAACAATCCACACATAAATTACAACCTCCAGTTATTGCTTTTGTTTGTTATATTGTTGACATCTCCCTCTTTTCACCTTTCCTAGGATAGTTCCCTCATATGACTATATATGGTGCTGCCCATTCTTTTTCCTGGTAATCTCCAATGACAACTTAAAAAAATTCATCCTTAAATTCACCATATGTTGTGCTTTTATCTTTTATCCACTTGACATGGTGTTCCAGTTCTCTTTTATCTGTTTGTTCCTTGTCCAGTATCTGGTTTTGGTGCTCTATGGCACAGCAACACAAGAAGGTTATTTAGTGCTGAGGCAGTTGAAGTAAAGTGCCTTGCCCAAGGACACATCCTAATAACTGACCCAGTCCAGTGGTAGGATTTGAACTCGTGCCCATTTGGTCGTGGGCCCAGTATACTAACCACTGAGCCACCGATGCTCCTTCCTGTTCCTAGTCCACTTGGCATGGTGTTCCAGTTCTCTCTTATCCATCTGTTCCTAGTCCACTTGGCATGGTTTTCATGTTCTCTAATCAATACAGATCTGTTGATGACAGCGATATCAAACATAAATCCAAGGAAGATACTCCGCTGGTCTGCATGATCCACTCGATTCATATTGTTGTTTTTTCCAGCTTGATAGCTGGTTTTATGATTTTCCCAACTTATCCACTGATGGACTTGTACTGTACTGTAATCTATACAGCTGCTGGATCATCTGCTGTTGATAGGATGTAGATCTGCATCTTGCCCATCTGAGTGCAGACTGTAAATTTCCTCATTGTGCTGGCTTCAGTTGCCCATTATTTTTTATGCAGTTGAAGTCAGATTTTCATTCCTTTATACTGCAGTGTGACCTGTATATATAGTATGACCAAAGCACCTGCAGCATGACAGATGATAGAAGTGCCTATAAAGCATTCAACATAAATCATTACCAGTTATATGAAAATGACTTTGTAAATTAAAAAGTATTACAAAAATGCCAACAGATTATAATCAATTGTTGATCAGCTATGATGAACCAATCATTAGTCTTGATGCTTAATTAGATCCCCAACTCTAATGAAAATGTGCATTATTCTTTAACTTATCCAGATCTGTTGCAAGTAAACAGCAACAACCCCCTCCAGTTTTTGCTCATTCAGATCAGTCACATGGGAGAACTCGAAAAGAAATGCCTCACAGAAATTACATAAATCTCAGCAGAATACTTTGTCACACCTCACTATATGGTGCCTGTAAAACATTGTATGCAGAAAGGACCTGATTATGTGCTTGGTTTTGATATGCCTTATGTATAGCAACCAAGTCCATTCATCCTGCAAGCCTTCTTTCTGGCACACAGTCTCTTAAGTTCAGCTAGTCCCACAGTTCTAATGGGTTGCCATTTAAATCGGTATGTAATATGGTCATTTCCTAAAGATCTGCATGTCAACATATCACTTTGCTCCTGCATTTTTTTTGTCAGAGTTATTGCCCTTTTTGTTATGTAGATGAACAGTGTCTGATAAAATCTTACCAGCACAACCAGCTCTGTAGTTGGTGGATTGACATAAAACTTGGTAAATATTATGGCCATCACCTGAAGATGGGCATAGTGATGAATTACTTTGCTCCAGTAATTTTTGTTGGAGTTATTGCTTCATATGACAGTCTCATTACTCCAACCAGCCTGAGAAGCCAGTCAACAAATGTTCAAAAAATTTTCACAGAAAGCATCCTGGCATAGGGTATTTCAAATTTGTAGAAATGATTCTGTTCCAGCATCCAATATGGTTGACATTACTGTTTTTTTTTGTAATTAAAAACCTTAAAATGTCAACAAGAATCACAATAACCCAGATTTCTTTGTCTACTGCCAATGCATCTGGTTTTAAGTAGATATGTCAGGTAAGCAATCTCAGACCCACTTGAGCCCCAATTTTACAAATTACGCCAACCATCCAACTAAGCTGCTGCTTCAGGACTTCAGCTAATTTGAAACAAAATGGCCAGCTTGATCTAGAAACAGACATTGAATAACTTAATTTGCTTAATTTACCCACCCACCTTTCGTTTGGTCCCAGCTGCCAAGAAAATACTGTTTGTCCAACCATATGTGCATCTGTCTCTCCATCTTTGCACATAAATTTTGTATGGTGACAATTTTTATTACCACAACAGTATGTCGTCTTCCAGCAATTCTGATAAAATTTCTTTTTTTCATGGCATCTTGAGAGCTTATATGGTGATGATTATTATTATGATGATTATCTGGCTATGATGCTGTTATAGACTTTGATTGGCTTTGCCATTAGGAGATGCATGCAGTATATTAGGCACAGTGACCAACAATTAACATGTACCGTATTTTATGTATTATTTCGTACCCTTTAATTTTTCATACACAATCCAGTTATCAAAATAATAATTATTTAAATGTATCATAATTTTTTGTACATATCACTTTGTATTATTTGAAAAATTCATTAAATTATGGGACATAACATTTCCACTAAGTAGATTTACGTCTGCAAAAAAGATTGAAAATACCGTATTCCCACTTTGTTTTTACAAAAATTAATGATTAATTGTTGGTGAGAAAATATAATGATTGATGCATAAGCATGGGCGCCCGCAGCATAGGTCAAGGGGGGGGTCACATGACCCCCCCCCCGAAATCATACTGCAATATATATTCCGACAAGTTTAATCATGCAAATGAAGCTGAAAATATGTCACAAGATTCTGTTCAAAATGCTTAGTAAATATTAGCTTTAGTTTCAGACTGCTTATTATACTAACTCTCCCGGCTGTGACTGACTGACCCCCACCCCCACCCCCTTTTTGCAAAAGATCCTGCGGGCGCCCATGTGCAAAAACTCTTATTGTCATTACAATATCTACTGGTGTTTATTAACAAATGAACAAAGGACTTTACAGACCATACCTTTAAATATTATCGTTAATTAGTTCTCCTTATTAAGTCCGTCACCGTAACAAAACACCACGTGCATTTTAAAACGAGTTTGGAAGCCCTTTGATGTTGTCTTATCCAACAAAAATTACATCTCAGTACATGTTAAAGTGAAGACCACAGACCATTGGTCAACTTGTCTTATTGTTTCATTAGTCATACAAACATAACATATAAAAACCTTGTCATTTTCCATTGTAAATTTGAAAGTCACGGACTCCGTTAAATCGATTCGTATATATACATATCTTTTAAGTGCTTGTTCTGTTTTGACTTGATATAATTAAGATTTTATTGCAAATCTATTCTATGATATACCCACTATTATCTTTGTTGGTGAGTTTGAATAACAAGTAATGCATATGATCGCTTGTCCTTATAACATCTGCTATATGGACAACGGCTTCAATAGCACATTGACAGACTTTCATTTCCCTAAAGTGAGCCTCATTTCCCTACTGGCAGCCTCACTGATTTGACCTCTTCAGTCGATTCTTGCCCTCAATCGGGTTTCAACTGGACTAACCAAAGCGCTAAGCATGTTTAATTACCGTGTAAATAACACTATAGCCATATGGTTGTTGTGACAATGTACATCGTAATTAAAACAGGAATGAACTGTTGATTTAGCGGTGTTTATTCCTCATGGAATATAGTAGGGTCGTAATACATGAGGATTATCCCGCTCGTCAGGTAACTGAAAATAGTCTTTTTATCTCTTTGCAAAAGCTACAAATAAAAACTACACTGAATAAAAATGGTCTTGGAGACTGAATTTTTTTTATTTGATTGATATGTCTGGCATGCGCACACACACACACACACACACACACACACACACACACACACACACACACACACACACACACACACACACACACACACACACACACACACACACACACACACAACACACACACACACACACACTCTCACTTCAAGTTCTTTATTTTTATTGCAATTTGATAATGAGATTATTGTTGCGGTAAAAATACAACTTGAACTTAATTTCCTGACGATGTGGGGTCATATCGTTGCGTACAATTTACAAATAAATAATACCAATAACTTATACATGTTCAAACCATCTTGATCATTTTGCACAACATAACAGGTACATATGTTCTAAATGCAGACGAGCTTGCACACTGAACATAACTCTCTCTCTCTCTCTCTCTCTCTCTCTCTCATTCACTAGTAACAAAAGTACTTTTGATTTATGAGACAGAAAATATACATTTACTTTGTACGTTTGTACCGTTGGGTTGTCGAGTAGCATGTGTACTGTAGAACTTGTTTTGGTATGATCCCTTTATTTTTTGTACACGGTCAGCACCACCAAATGATAATTATTTATTTTACATATAATTTTTCGTACACTGAAATTAATAATTATTTTTTCGTGTACGAAAAATTACATAAAATACGGTACTGTAGGTATTCATTTATGAGTCAAGTCAAACTGCAAACAACAAAGATCCTGATCTGCTGTAGCATAATGTGCCTGCAGATCAGGGTCTATTTTGTTTGCTCTCCTGATTACTCCTTACAAACTACACAGACCCAGATCTGCTGGCGCAGTTTGCAATGGCAGATCTGGGCCTGTGCAGTTTGGAGTTGGACTCATAGGTGAGTACATTCGGTATGTGTCTTAGCATTGTTTTGTCATTGACATACAGGATTATCATCAGCTTAGTCAGTGGTCTGTTGAGGTAATGTTAGTCCTTAACCTACCAGCCTTGACAGCTTGCATTGATAGTCACAAAACTAATTTATTTACCTTGACAGGTAGATGCCTGGCACTGATAGTCACTACAAAACTAATTTATTAATACTGCACTCATCTTTTATGTCCGTTGATAGTAGAGGTGTGTGGTATTACCAGTAAACTGGTTTACCACTGTATTTTTGGGCGGTATGTACCACGGTAATTTTTCACTCTACCAGTTTCAATCAGTAAGGTATAGATGGTAATTTCCAAGGAATCTTGTTACGACTTTAATGATATTTTATCAGCTTGTTTTCATTATTCTTGACAAAATAGTGTTATGATTCAGTTCTTAAACTAAATAACAGAAAAGAAGTGAAACCAACAGGTTTTTGTAAAATTAACAAACAATTTGTTTCTATAGAATACAAAGTGAAAATTTAAAAGGAACTTAGAGTAATGCAAATTATATCCCATATAATCCTAAATGTTTTTTACGACAGGCCTAAAAGTTTAGAATGTTCTGAATGTATTCCAGTAATCTTGAATGTGCTGATGTACAGAAATCCAATCTCCTCTTGTATGCTGAATATTTCCTTTGCAATTTTTTGCACTGGTAGGATCAGCACTCCCCTAAATTGAAGTTCAAGTGTAAAATGGAAGTGTCATAACTGTTTTTATCATAAGCAAGAGAAATGTTATAAAATAAAATATACGTAAGTGCAGAAGTTAGTGGTATGGAAGAAATTCTTTTTGAAGTGAAAATATAAAGCATTTGATTCTTACAATGTGGAGAGAAGCAGCAATGACACTGTTGATTGGTATTTGTATTAGTTGCAGAAGTAAATAGTTTTTATATTGAAGTAGACACAAAGATTTCATTGTTGTCCGGCACTTAGACAATTACCAGTTGTCAGTGTTGATGTATAGTGCCTTGTGTCTGCAAGTATTTACCCAGCAAGTTCATTAATTTGGATGCAAGAAAAGAAAGTTCATAAGAGAAAGTTTGGAACTGTGATAATAAAGTATTATTAGTAGTGTCAACTGGAAATACTAATCTTGTTGTATCAGTGTACATGACAACTTTGTGTCAACTGGGCATGTTAATTTTGCCATGTCAGTGTCCTTCATAACTTAGCATAGTGACAACTGGGCATGATAATCTTGCCATATCATTGTCCATGACAACTTAGCATAATGTCAACTGGGCATTATAATCTTGTCAAATCAATGTCCCTCATAAATTTGCATAGTGTCAACTGGGCATGATAATCTTGCCATATCAGTGTCCTTGATAACTTAGCATATTGTCAACTAGGCATAATATATTTGCCATATCAGTGTCTTTGACAACTTAGCATAATGTCAACTGGGTATAATAATCCTGCCATATCTTTATCCTTGATAAGTTATGACTGTACCAACTGGGCATATTAATTATGTCATGTCATGGTCCTTGATAACTTAGCATAGTGTAAACTGGGCACAATGATTTTGACATACCAGGGCCAGAAAATAACGGTGGTGTGAGGTTAGGACCTGCAGTTTTACCCATCTGACTAAAGAGGTAAACTTATCAGAAGTCCATTGAACCTCCCATTAAAAAAAACAATTGATTTTAAAAGTATTTCTTTGCAGTTTCAGAGTTGTTTCTCAAACAATGATTAAAATGTCAAGAAACATATATGTAAAATTACATACAGGCAGTGTTACTCTAAGCCTACTAACATTTTTACTGAGTACATGATTGACTGGAACATCGTATATAGAAAAGTATACTAGCCAGCACTCTTTTTAATGCTGAATTCAAATACCCATCCACATAGTATCAAAGTCACAAGATCTCAAGTCTTATCTCATTGAAAGGGGCTTCACCTTATTGCTTGGAAAGAGAAAATTCTGAAGATATCCACTTGAAGCCCCATTCATCGAGACTCAAGATGTCTGATCTAATGATGGTCAATAAAAAAATGTGTTCCCACATGTTGCATGACTGGTCCTATAATGTGAGGTTGAAGCAGCGACAAACTGCAACACTAAAATGTGAACCGACCTGAAAAATGTGGTTCTGCTTCAGTGCACATGAGAGGCGATTAATACAAGTTATGAATTTATTTAACTTTGGCTTCTCTATCAGCAAATCCAAAGAGCTGGAGATGAAATATGAAGAACATATATGAAGAACATAGACCCCCAGCAAAAAAAGAATCAGCCACACAAATTGGCTTTGGGTCGAATACGATCAGAGTTTTTAAAAAATTATGTGTTCAACCTGTGGTAAGTTCTTTCCTAATAGGTCCGGCACGAGTACCATGGTACAACAAACTTAAATGTCAACACAGTACAGATGCATGCAAAAAGGAAAGAAAATTTGGCATGTGTAAGAGAGCCACTATCAAAATCTAGTGACAAAAGATTGTAATTTTCTGTAGCAGACACTACATTATTAAAGTTGAACTAAAGAAAGAACAGGGAGATCACATTTCATGTACCTATTCAATACTGCCTACTGTGTTGCAAAAGCAGGAAATCCATTTTCATAATTTTGAACTAATGACATATTGGGTGAAAATTATATCAGTTCAGATTGGTGCATTGACTTGATTGCATTTACTGCTGACTCCTTTCTGGATCCAGTCAAACATGAAATCAAAGGTGCATATCATATATGTATGTTATCTGTCACCATCTGGAATATTATCTAGAATAAAAAAATGCTTGTCAGAAGTTGACATCAAGATTGAAAATCTAAAACCTAACACCAAACTTCATTCTGGAAACAAGCCATCTCTAGTATGTGCCAATTTTGACAGTGCCCTGTCGATCTGGGAAACAGGTCAGGTGTTATAACCAAGATAAGATCTGTTGTTCCTTCTTCAGTAAAATTACTCTGTGTTGCTCATGAACTTGACTTTGCTTTTCTTGATGGAAACAAATCAGTGTCATACATGATTATATAATAAAAAGGGGTAAGTCAGTGTCATACATGATTATCCAATAAAAAGGGGTAAGTTGGTATCATACATGATTATCCAGTAAAAAAGGGTAAGTCGGTGTCATACATGATTATCCAATAAAAAGGGGTAAGTTGGTGTCATACTTGATTATCCAATAAAAAGGGTTAAGTCGGTGTCATACATGATTATACAATAAAAAGGGGTAAGTTGGTGTCATACATGATTATACAGTAAAAAGGTACAAGTCGGTGTCAGACATGATTATCCAATAAAAAGGGGTAAGTTGGTGTCATACTTGATTATCCAATAAAAAGGATTAAGTCGTGTCATACATGATTATACAATAAAAAGGGGTAAGTTGGTGTCATACATGATTATACAGTAAAAAGGTACAAGTCGGTGTCAGACATGATAATTCAACAAAAAGGGATAAGTTGGTGTCATACCTGATTATGCAATAAAAAGGGGTGTTTCATTTTTTACCTCAGTAAAGAGGAGGAGGGAACTGAGTGAAATTTCACATGAACTTGCACACCTCTCCTCTCTTAAACAAATATGATCATTGTCTAGCAAGGAGCATGCTCTGAAAGCTGTTGAAACAAATCTTCAAACTGTAAATGTTCATCTTCAGCACAACTTTACTATGACAGCAGATGATTCTAATTGTGCAAGAGGCTACTACAAAATTGTAACTTCAGTCAAGTTTCCTTCATGGTTGTATTTCCTATCAGACTATAGGCCAATAGTAGTAAAGTTATTGAGGCAATTTCAGCTTTAGGATCTGTTTGTTATTGAGTTGCCAGAATGGACTGAAGTTTGTCTTGTTTAAGTGACAGCATCAAAAAGCACAGTTACACAAAAACATGACACTTTTCTTTGCATACTCTGACCTGCAAACAAGAAATTCAGTGATATAATTATCATTGGTCCAGTACCTAAATTGGATTATAGGGGCTGTTTCCTGATGATTAACAATTCCATCAAGTACGTCCAGGAGGGATTCGTGAATTGCAACATATCTCCCATGAAAATGCTCCAGATTTTCAATTTCCATGCATGGCCTTTGACATAGAGGAGCTTCAGTTTTGGGAATGAGGAGCTGAAGTCAGTGTTGACTGGACCTGTAGTTGATGACTATTTCACACTGGAAGAGAGAGACACAATCCTTGACATAGATAGGTTATCTGTGAAACAGCATGAAAGGCCACAGAGCACCAGTCAACTGGCAATGTTCAGTCTTCTCCTTAAAGGAGACATTTAGGGAGTCGGCTGTAGCAGATAGCTAGAATATTTGTTCACCATTTCATCCACTAGCAGTGCATGTGAGAAGGGATTTTCCACTACAAACTGATCTAACACGAGACTGAGGCATGACGGTTTCTATCACCAAGTACAGATAATGTCAGAAGATTCATATATTGGAGACTTCAATGCACACAATAACAAAATGGTATCTTCACCTAGAGGATGACACTTTTACCCACTTGTGCAGTGGACCAAGGCAGAGTGAGATTACTGATAAGGACAGATTTGTAGAATCTGGAAAGTAATTCTGAATGACCAGACTTTGAGACCACAGTATACGATGTATAGATGTGTTTTTTTTTTTTCTTGTAAAACATTTTGTTTGGCTTGATTCAGACTTTTTTAGAATTCTGTGATAGTGAAAACAAAGGCTAATCAGACTACTGGACATTTTATTCAGACAAGTACAGAAAGGAAATTGTATTGTTTTAAAAATAACTACTTTTTTCATTTATTACATATAAATATGCTTTTGTATTTGAATTTGATGTTCCTCACAACAGCTCAGCAACTTGGACCTTGCCATTTCAGTGACCTTGATAACTTAGCTTAGTGTCATCTTGGCATAATCTTCTTGCCATATCAGTGTCTTTTATAACTTAGCATAGTGTGTCCACTGGCATAATCTTCTTGTCATATTAGTGTCCTTGATAACTTAACATAATGTCAACTTGGCATAATCATCTTGCCTTATTACTGTCCTTGATAACTTAGTATAGTGTCAACTGGGCATATTCATCTTGCCATATCAGTGTCCTTGACAGCTTAGTATTGTGTCAAGTGGGCATAATTGACTTGCCATATCAGTGTCCTTGACAAGTTAGCATAGTGTCAACTGGGCAAAATTATCTTCTCATACCAGTGGCCTTTGCAAGTTAGCATAGTGTCAACTGGGCATAATCATCTTGCCATATCAGTGTCCTTGACAATTTAGCATTGTCAACTGGGCATATTTATCTTGCCATATCAGTGTCCTTGGCAGCTTAGCATAGTGTCAACTGGACATAATCATCTTGCCATATCAGTGTCCTTGACAGCTTAGCATTGTGTCAACTGGGCAAAATCATCTTGCCATATCAGTGTCCTTGACAGCATAGCATTGTGTCAACTGGGCAAAATCATCTTGCCATATCAGTGTCCTTAACAAGTTAGCATAGTGTCAGCTGGGCATAATCATCTTGCCATATCAGTGTCCTTGACAAGTTAGCATAGTGTCAACTGGGCATAATCATCTTGCCATATCAGTGTCCTTGATAACTTAGCATAGATCTTGACAAGTATCCTATCTAAATTTTTGACCAAATTCATGGGAAGAGGAGTTGGATTCATTTTTATTTTTTAAAACTGCATATTATTGAATTTGTAAGGTAGGTGCAGTTTGAATTTGTAAACTACATATTATTAAATTCATGAGGCAGATGCACTGCAAATTTGTTTACAATTGAAGATAACCTTACAATGCAGTCGAAGGAATTAATTGAATTAATATGCGAAATATGCTTTTCTGTGAAAGTGCCAAGATGTGAATAAGTTATTTTGTTACTGTCAAAAATAGTTTAATGCGGTCTTAGTGACATTGCTTTAATGATTGATGTTACAAAAAACGTAATGTATCTAGTGTTGTAATATGTGCCCTGATGTTGCTGTATTGAGCTTAAAGTTGTAGAGTGATGTTGCCACTTTAATACACCCTCCATTAGGGGGAGCATTTTATGTTATGCTTTCGATCCATCTGTTCGCCATTTCATTTCTGTACAATAATTTAACATTCAATCATCTACAATTACCAAAATTTTATGGATGGCTTGCACTTGAGGTAAGGTAGTACCCTTGGAATTAAAAAAAAAATGACCACCATTTAAGATTATTAGAACTGAAAAAGAAAAATAGTTTCTGCACAATAATAACATTAGTTCTGCTTTACATGCCTGGAATGGCTCCATTTGGGGTAAGGAAGAAGCTAATCAGTGTATGGGTCAAAGGTCAAGGTTAATGTGACTGAAAGAAAACAAATGGTTTTTACATAAACATTTTACTTCTTAACCATGTACCTTCACCAGAGGTTGTGGATCCAGTGACTTGCATATTTGTAAGAAAGAAGCCTGTTGGTCTGGTATCAATGTTTTAGAGGTCAGGGTCACTTTGGCTTAAATGGAAAAATGGTTTGTGCATAAATAACTTTAGTTCTAGAACACATACCTTGTGGAGGACTTGCACTTCAGGTATGGAAGAGGCCTGTTGATTTGGGGCTCAAAAGGTCAAAGATCGTTGTCATTGTGACTCAGAGAAATATGGTTTTGCAGAATAACTTTTGTTCTGTCATGCATTCAGTGACCAGACTTTGTGTATGGCTTATAAGGATAATAAACAAACCTGTAGATTTTGAGGTCTGAAGGTTAAAGGTCATGGTCAAGCCAATAATAATGGTTTATGCACAGTGAATTTAGTACAAGACTACATACCTTGACCAAAGGTTCAGATTATTGTTTCTGTTAAACATGGACAAATGTATAATGTTCTGTTCATGGTACTCTTTTTTGATATTGTCATAATAGTATCACTGTGTTTATACCTTGTGCCAGGCCAATGCCAAGGCCAAGGTTGCAGGTCATTGAAAATTTCATTTTATCTCCACTGACCACTGCCTGTAGACATTGCTATTTGTATGTGACAACTACGTATCAATTGAAATGAACTAATGTTAAGAACACAGCTGATTACAGTCAACATGCAACTCTACAATAATAATAATAATAATAATAATAATAATAATAATAATAATAACAACAACAACAACAACAACAATGTCTTTATTGAAAGAAGGTACTTTTGTTGAGCACAACTAAAACTCTTCTTGTTATTTGTGTTTTAAAAAAAATTTAAAGTTTTAAAAGTCATAACAAAGACAAGTATTTTCAGGCAAGTTCTCTCCCTTTCTGTTTTGAAATAAGTTACATGTGTGTGCGTGTGTGTGTGTGTGTATATATATATAAAATCCTGTCCTAACAGTCACCTTTACTTAGTGGTCACTTGTTCACAATGGCCATTCTAATCCCCTCTTGGCAAATTCCCTGTATAAATGTCATGTATGTTATGGTCACCTGCCTTCTACAAGAAGTGGCCACATGTTTCCTAAACAAACAATGCCTTTAGCTGGTACTGGCACATATCTGCAATGTCTGCTCAGTCTATGCAAACTAAATTTTTGCTTAATGTTGATGACTTTGTGCAGATAAAGGATTATCTTGTGAATTGATGTGCTTACAGTTCTTATCTTGCTTGTGCTCCATACTCCAGTCATGTTAAGAATGTAACTAAAAGGTGTTAATATGTCATATTTAAAAGCAGCAGAGTTTTTATTATTAGGGTAGATGATATAAGCAGTTCATTTTGAATACAGCTTTGTGTGGGTGTGACATAAATCATTGAATATCATCACACATTTGCCTATGAATTAAAGCTATCTCTGAAGAAAACTGATTATTTTTTTCGAAGAGAAAGGAGTTATACCCCTTTTAATTAGAGTCTGAGGTCATTCACTATTGAAAACTTGTCTTTAAAGTCAGGCATAGTTGAGGTTCATGGGTTGCAAAGAAAAGATGTGTATTGCTTATTGTGTTTTCCTGTTTATCACAGGTTCATCACATAAGCTGGCTGCCTTTTGATCTATATGATTTGAGCAACAGGCTCATCCAGATATTACTTTCGAAGTGTGGACAGCTGTTTCCAAGGATAATTTATACAAGATGACTGACCAAGGAGTCAGTTCACTGTTTTACTGTGATATGTATGCTGTAAATCAGCAGTAAAATTATTGTTTTATCATGAATGCACAAAACAAACTATGATTGGTGATTATTTTAAATCGGTAACAATTTAATTTATAAGATGGATTTAAAGTGAGCAGAATACAGTAATTGTGTGTAACATAACCTTGGGATAGAACAACTTGTATATGTATTTTATTATTTTGATGAATAATGCACATAAAACAATCTTTAATAATAATATTTGATGCATAGCATATGTTCAAAAAGTAATTTTAAAATGTTTGTATTCATTGTAGATCATCTTAATAGATTATATGAACTTGGACATTTTGGTTTGCAATGGAGACATACAACCCTCCCTGGTTATAATGTGGTAGTCTGGGTCCTTAACCAACGACAATGTTGGCACCAAACTGTATTGTACCAAGTAACACAATATATACAGAATAGCAAATATTGAGAATAGGATAATATACAGAACCGTGTTATAGTAGGCACTTTCAACCCACATTGTTATAACACAACTGATTTTGGTTACTGGGTGCATAGTATTTCTGAGTTATATCCAGAATCATAATATAACGAGGCACATTATAATTGGGGAGAGCTCTACTCATTTACAAACATGAGTCCAGTATTTCTTAGTCCCTGAATTCAGATGCAAGGTAGGATCTGCCAAGTTTATCAAATCAGTTAAGTCCTTGTGCAGGACTAATTGGACTATAAAGTAGCTTAACATGGTCACTTTGAGAGTTTACCCATTTAAGGAAAGGACCCATTATCTTTTAGAAGGAAACAGTCTTCATAGTTTAATGCCTTATGATTAGGAATGATACCTAGACATGCATGGTGCGCAAAAAATGGTGATTTAAACTTGTTTAGGCCTTTTTTTGCTATGCAACAGTTTTAAACATGTAAAGTCTCTTGCAATACAAATAAACTGATGTCCGGATGTTATTACTACAGTCAGATCAGTACACAGAGTAGCTGGACTTCTTACCCATCCAGATCAACGGAATTGCCACCCAACTTCTAATCAATTATTTGTTATCATCATTTATGTAGATGATCACTTATCTCAATAAAGTTCAGAAACATTATGGACATTTTTTACTGCCTACTGACAGTGTATATCAGGTGACAAATTGGATATAATTAAATATGTAATAACTTCATGGAGAGACAGTGGCATGCTACATCTGAAATGCTTTGTAAATTGATAGCATAGCAAAACTAATATCTGCCTAAATTGCCAATTCCTTATTACTCAATGAATACTACTATGCATGAATAATTATCTCATATTGCATTAAGATCAAGAGAGCTTATGGTATGGAACTGCATCCATTTTGAAATTGTCCATCAAGTGTCTACCAACATCACTAATTCTCAAGTCATGTTTGACCAGTTTTAGCCGTACTTTGCGGAGAGCATTCTGGCATGAAGACTTTTCAAATTAGTACAAATGAAGCCAGATGCTCCTTACAGCTCGTATTCTTTCAGAATATATCGATTCTGTAATATTTTGATCCCAGGTCATCTAAGCCTCAGTTTGTTCTTTCCATATATTAGTACACCAGAATCTTGACTGGTTCCTACTATTGTTCCCAGCATGTGAATTGAAATCTCATCATGAACACAGGGTAAAGGAACCAGATTAATTGAGGCAATTCAGATGTGTTACATTGTAATGTTGTTAGTTTATTATGTCTGTTCATGTGTTCTTTTACAATGCTCTTATAATGTGATTAGTCTTGTGTTCCATTACTGAAGGTAAAGAGGTTTTTTCATCAGCATAGTATACAAAATCTTAAGATTCTGCACCAAAGACAAAGATCAGAGTAAATACAATCAAAGTAAAGAGCCATAAAGTTAGCAGAAGGTCCAGTTTTCACAAGGTGACAAATTACTGCCAAGTATACATTATTGTGGCAGTGGCAGTAGCTTACCAAGGGAGGTAACCCACTTTTGGTGAGGAGTATTATTATGCCAGTCAACTATCAGGTATGGCAGCCATTACTAAAAATAGAAAAACCTTTGACTCATACCCTTAAAAAAAATTATGCAACACAATTTGGCCAAAATTTAATAGAAAACATCCTTGTATGAATGCTTTTTAATTTGATTCTGCTCCCCCACCAAATATGGCCACTTCAACTAAAAATAAAAAATAAACTCTTAAACTGATTCTTTGCAAAAGCCCCTTGACAGGTTTTGACTAAATTGTTCTTTTCAGAATGGCTTTTACAGAATTTGACTAAATGAAATAAGGTATCTTTGCATGAAGGCTTTTCAACTTTGTACAATGATGCTTATCTGTCATCAAATATGGCCAGCACTCCTATAAACAGAAAAACTTTAAAATGGCTTCTTCTTTTCGATTAATGTGCCATCAAATATTGAAACAAGGCCAAAGTTACAAATAGAACTTGAAATGATTTTTTTTCTAACTTTTGAAGTTTCCTGGCACAATCACCTTTTAGTTCTGTACAAAACGATGCTGATCTGTTGTCAGAAATGAATGAAGATACAAAACATAGAGAAACCTTCAGACAACTACTTTCAACCAGTCAATAGAATTATAAGCATTTTGACAGAAGGCATCCAACTAATCCAGATTTCCTCACTGACCTTTCTTGTATATGACTATTAGACAGATGGCAACCAGGTGAGTGGTCTCAGGCCTCATATGAGTCAATTTGACCTCTTGTTTTAGATACACAAATGAATTACTAACTGCACTAGAGGAAATCGGTGTTAATTATACAGGAATATTATCATAACTTAATGATGCAAATGATATATTTGGACATATATTATGACTTCTTCTTCTTCAGATCAAAGCAGGAAAACATTTCGTTTAGGTAATAAATATCAGTAGCATAGAGATTAGAAATGCAAAAAAAACGATTTTCTTAATAAAAGTGAGAACTTAGTTTCTTTAAAGTAGAACACCAGATATGTATCTGATTATTTAATACAGTATCATAATTTATAGTGGATCAGTTGAAACAAATGACTTATTGTGAGGTGCATGATGGGATATAGGTAACCTTTTGGGTCATCCATTCACAGTAGAAGCTTTTTTTTTAAAATTCCTTATATATATATATATATATATATATATATATATATATATACACACACACACACATCATGATGAACAAGGTCTCTGCTTTGTATTTCAGAGGGTGTATGGGACACAGAACATCCATACACACGGACTTTAGGCACTGTGACGGCACCCATCAGCAAGATGTTGCCAGTTGCTGGTAAACTATGGTGTGGCTGTCAGAACAACATCAGTGTAATAAATCCACTCTCTCTTAATCCACAGGTGGGTAGTCATGTTAAGTATCTTTTTTAATTAAGTTTCAACATGCTGAATGTTAGAATGGCAAATTTATTTTAATAGTGTCCATTAAATTCCATTTTTATTTGGTTTAAGTGTGCATATTTCATTCAATCTTGCATCTACAATAAACCTGTCTTGAGAAACCATCCCATCTGCCAACGATAGGCAGTCTGTCAAGACAGATGGTCCCTAATAACAGGTCTGTGCCAAGGATCAGTTTTCCAATGTCAAAATTCAACACTGGTTGAGAAGGAAAATTACAGTCATACCTACCTTGAGAGACAACTGTTATGAGAGACCACTTGCCTTGAGAGACCAGGATCCTCATGCACAGAACAATAGAAAAAACAGCTTTTATCAATTAGAACTTTCTTTTCCAAATTTGTCAAGCATCTGCTGAAACAGTCTTCTCTTGCCAGCAAACTCCTGGCAAGTTTAGGGTGTAATAATTCCATGAAGAGAAACAAGTTTATTCCATAGCTATGGAAATAGTGTAGATATAGATAAAAGTTTATTTCATTGCTTTTGGTAATGCTGTCTAGATAAAGTTTACTGATTTGCTTTTGGTAATGCTGTCTAGATAAAGTTTACTGATTTGCTTTGGAAATACTGTTGGTCTGGATAAAGTTTACTCAGTTACTTTGGAAATACTGTTAGATTAGACAAAGTTTACTCAGTTGCTATGGAAATACTGTTGGTCTAAATAAAGTTTATTCCATTACTTTTGGTAATACTGTTGGTCTACATAAAGTTTATCAGTTGCTGTAGGTATGCTTTTGGTCAAGATTTTAAGAGT
Organism: Megalonaias nervosa; assembly: GCA_016617855.1. Lineage (NCBI taxonomy): Eukaryota > Metazoa > Mollusca > Bivalvia > Unionida > Unionidae > Megalonaias > Megalonaias nervosa. Next base: position 21,196 of record JAECUM010011888.1, on the reverse strand, counting down.
AAACGTTTTATGTGTATCATTCAGAGATACCTCAAAAATATCATGTATTTTACAAGTCTTGTCACCTATTGGATGTATGCCAATGTTAAATTTTGTGCATAATGAACAATAATAGGAGGATTTTGGAGGGCAAAGAGGAGAGAATATTCTGCTAGTATACACAGAAATGTAATTTTTGTTAAAAATGTTTTATTGCAGTGTAGTCTTTGGGATGTTTTCTGATGATTATGCTTTTTTTGTTATTTGTATTCTTAGTAATGATCATTACTGATCAGTCTTTAAATTCTTTACATAGTAACATACAGTTGTTTTTTTATTCTTGTGAAAAATCCTGTGTTTTTAAAAGAAAATCCTATATTTTTCTTTCAAAACAATTCCAGCATTTCTATATCTTTTTAATCTAAAAACTGGCTTGACAGCCTGGATTAGGCAGATGGCAAAGCCTAGGTATGGCATTTTACCCATGGCTGAACCAGTAATCAGGAGTCAGAAAATATTTTGGAAAACATCACAAGAGAACGATATCAGGCAGTTCAGACATTCCATCTCCTTCTGAGGATGGCATTTATTATTCGCCACTGGAACTGGAACTGGGGAAGGAGGTTGCAATTCTTGAGCAGCCAAAACGGAGTCATCATTTGAAAAAAGTGAAATATGATCATGTGTTTCAAGCAAAGTGGACCAAGAAATGGCCATTCCTATTGAACAACAGTAAAGGAAGGATGTGTCAATGATAACAAGTACAATGCATTGACAGCAAGATGTACAAATTACCAAAACTAGAACTATTAAAAAAACGTAGGTAATAACTTAGATAATGATATATTTGTTACACAGGAGCTCGATGTTAGATAGTACCAACTTTTTCTTGACTATGCCCTCTATATAATAGATGGTTTGATCTAGTCATATAAATCAAACCCCTAAATCTGTGTTGATACTGATAGATGATATGCAGGTCTGATGGCACCTGTTTAGTCCAATGTCCATTTTGCTGCATGCAAATCTTTCTGGAACACACCTGCATACAGTCCTGACACTTACTGGTATTTGGTAAAAGCCATATCTAGCAGAAAATTCAAAATGGCCACAGGACGGAGGGTTGTGCCATTCCATGTGGATTTACAAGTCGCCAGCACAGGATTTTATCCGGAAATAACATATCACCAAAAGAACACCTCATTTGATTGTAGCTCAACAGCTGCAAGAAATAAAATGTACACCGATGCTTGCAGACAAGGGTGTCTGCAGATTTGTGCAGGTTTTGACGAATAGGCAATATCAGCTTCTAATCTGCCAGTCAATATTATTACAGGTGTGCGGCTGATTTATCGGTCTAGGTTTGATCTAGAAACAAATAAAAAACATTATCTTACATCAAGCCCCAATGGTTTTTAAAAGTATGCAAGTGACTTAAAGTAATATCACTAAAATAAGCATTGATGAATTTAATAGATTCTTTTTACCCAAAATAATTAAAGTATTTGGCTCACTTATTTGCAGGTTTGACCATCTTTTAAAGTTCAGTTGGGGAAGTTGACCTTTTTGTGAAAAATTCTAGCAGCAACACTAAATAAACAGGAAGTTTTTACAATATGCATGATCAATATTTCCTTCATAAAAACTAGATGATTTACTGAAGAAATTCATGGTTTGTAATACTTTTTCAGAATCATTCCATATTTTTCTTACAGACAACATTTCAAGTGCACCAAGATGTCAGTAAGAGTGTGCAGTGTATAGTAACATCTGGACAGGGAGTATGGATTGCCTCCCAGCAGTCATCCAAAGTTCTCCTATATCACGCCACCACATACGAGTACTTGCTGGAAGTTAGCATTGCAAATGCTGTCAACCAGAAATTACAGTGTATGTTTTTGCTGTTAGAATAACTTTTTTTCAGTGTGCTTGTAACATAACATAATAGTACTAGTTGCTGTAATCTACCATATAATACTTGCATGTAAGCTGGATATAACTGCAAACTGCAGGGACCTAGTTCTGCCATTGCATCATGGGTGAGCAGATCTGGGTCTGTGCAGTTTGTAACGAGTAATCAGTAGAACAAACAATATAGACCCTCATTTGCAGGCTCATTATGTGATGACAGATCAGGGTCTATGTTGTTTGCAGTTGGACCCAACTTGTAAGCGATATATATTGCACTAATACCACTTAGGGGGATAATATTAGAAGATACATAAGAACAAAAGCCAGATGTTTTCTTTTTCCCCTACATTACCCACTGTATAATGCAACTTAATTTGCTTTGCATTTCTGTCTCTTAACTGTTTTTGGTTTTGCATCAACTCGAGCTTCCTGGATAAATCTCATTTTAGACTGGGAAGAAACTGGTGCACATTAATATCAGAAGGTGAAGGCAGACCTGCCAACTCTTACGATATTGCCCTAAGTCTTATGAAAATTATGCTTAAAATACGGACTTACGGCATGCAAGCAAAAACTATGGAAAAATGATCATTGCCAAAAAATCCAGATAATTGGTTCATCCGTGTTTGATATAGATCCAGGTTTCATATTAGAATTAGTAAAATTAGTCAGGGAACCAGACTAACTTTACAGCAGCACCCCAGACGCTTTAAACTGCACCTATTTGTTCATGCAAAGTGTCTGCATGATCAAACTGTTGATTATAGAATTTGTTAAAAATGGTGTCCAGAAAGTGATGCATGTTTAAGACGAAAGGGAAAAGAAGCTTCTAAAAAAGTGTTAATAATCAACTCAGAAGAATAAAACAGAGTATTCAGATTCTTGTGAATAAAAGCTGGAAAGGACACAATTACGTTTATTGGACATCATGTACCAATTTGAGTATGTCTCATGGCGGGAGATATGATTGCCATCGTCATGTGAAATGGAAAAGAATTTCCAAGAATTACATCAAGTTGAGAGATAGCAACAAGCCATTGAGTTGCATAGGGTTTGGAACTAAAGTTTGTGCAACTGTACTAGTGGTAAATAAAGTCTATGCGTACTTTACAAACCTTTCAGTTGAACATAATGTTTATCGTCGCTGTGTCGAACTTTTACTTATGTTTTCCAGCTTTACAATAGCAGTTATTGATATTTTGTTACACCTTACTGAAAACTGGTCAATCTTACGGAGAAAAATCAACTGCCTTACTGAGATGGACTCGTCAGGGTTGGAAGGTCTGGGTGAAGGTCATTATTACCTCAAGGACATATTCTCTGATTGTTCACCTACTTTAGTATATTTTCAGTTTTTCCTTTTGAAGAAACAAAACATCACTATTTTTTCAGACCAGATAGAAATGTTTTGATTACTCTGCCAGAAGTTCAGTTTAGAAAAGACCGTGTGATGTGAAATAATCGAGTTCTGCAGTTCATGCCTTTACCGAACTTTAGGATTTGCTGGCCACTGTGGTGAGAAAAATCACATATTTTTTTTTCTCACAAAGTACATCATATAATTGTAGTTTAGTGTACAAATACTGCTGTAGATGCTGGATTGATTTATTGGCATTTAACAGGATGTCAGCACATGAAAGGGCATAAAATGTTGGGACTGCTTGATTAGATGTGCCTGGTCTAGAGGCTGTCTGTACAACCCATCAGCATATTTTTGGAATATTAACCTGTTGTATGTTTCCAGCGGCAGATGACATAATCCGTCAGCACAAGGCAGCATGTCTGCGTATCACAGCATTGATGGTGTGTAAAGATTTGCTGTGGGTGGGGACCAGTGCTGGGGTCATTCTCTCCATCCCGATGCCTCGTATTACTTCCACCACCACCAAGGGCACAATCAACACACCAACATTCACGGGTAAGATACTTAATTATTGTACTTTGGATGAATAGGAAAGCTCTAAAAGTTAGTCATTTCTTGCTAATAATGGACAGAGGTCCTAGCATGGCATATGTTTCTTTACTGAATTTGAATGTTATCTCAAACTCAGACATTGTCAATGATCCTTAGTTTGAGTGTACTCAAAAATTGTCAATGATCTGTAACATGAGTGCACTATCAAACTCAAAATTGGTAATGATCTGTAACAAGAGTGAACTCTCAAACTCAAAATTGTCGATGATCCGTAACAGTGTACTCTCAAACTCGAAAATTGTCAATGATCTGTAACATGAGTGAACTATCAAACTCAAAATTGTCCATGATCTGTAACAAGAGTGTACTCTCAAACTCAGAATTGTCAATGATCAGTAATAGTGTACTCTCAAACTCTAAAATTGTCAATGATCTGTAACATGAGTGCACTATCAAACTCCAGATTGTGAATGATCAGTAACATGAGTGTACTCTCAAACTCAAAAATTGTCAGTGATCTGTAACATGAGTGCACTGTCAAACTCAGAATTGTCAGTGATCTTTACAATGAGTGCACTGGCAAACTCAAAATTGTCAGTGATCTGTAACATGAGTATACTCTCGAACTCAAACATTATTAATGATCCTCAACTTTAGTGTATTCTTAGGCTCAAACATCATTTCTGAAATAAATATCCAAGTGATTTAATGTTCATGAAATAATGTATATTTTAAAGCATTCTTTGAATATAGTGCAGTTTTAGTCTTTTGCAGTTATATAAATTTGTTTGTTATAAGCTATGATACTTAATCTATTGTATAACAGTAATAGTTATTTTAGCTTGCCATAAATACAGGTACTCAGGATGGTATGGTGATGGTTTCATGTAGTTTTTTAGTTGCAAGAGTAAACTACCACTGTTGTGTCGCACATAAAGTTACAAGTTTGGTTGCTTTTATTAAAAGAAAAAGATAGTAGCAACATAACCTTTTTATACACTTATCTTATGTCTGGTTTATTATGGCATTCACCATTCCATCCATTTGTCTGCCCATCCAGCCTTTAAAACTTGCTTGTCTGGCCCATGACTTTGTGTCAGTTAAAGAGATTTTCATGAAACTTTATACATCACAACTAGACAGTGTGTCACATTCCATACAAGTCCCCCATCTCAGTGTCATGACAAGGGAGACTTGACAGTGTGTCACATACCAGAGATTTTCATGAAACTTTATGCATCACACTAGACAGTGTGTCACATACCATACAAGTCTCCCTGTCTCAGAATCAACATCATGACAAGGGAGACTTGTCTGTATCACATACCATACAATCCACCTGCCTCAGAGTCAGCATCATGACAAGGGAGACTTGGATAGTGTACCACATACCATTCAAGTCCCCTGCTGGAGAGTATATGTCATGACAAGGGAGACTTGACAGTATGTCACATACCATACAAATCCACCTGCCTCAGAGTCAGCATCATGACAAGGGAGACTTGTCATTGTGTCACATATCATACAAGTCCCCCTGCCTCAGAATCAATGACATGACAAGGGAGACCTGACAGCATCACATACCAATACAAGTCACCCAACCTCAGTCAATGTCATGACAAGAGAGACTTGACAGCGTCAAATATCATACAAGTCCCCTGCCTCAGAGTCAGTGTCATGACAAGGGAGAATGTATCCTTGTCCAGAATACAAAAAAGTTTTGAACCACTGAAGATATTTGTCTTCCTCCCCTAAGGGGTGGGAGACATATTTATTTTGGTTTTGTGGTGTCTGTTTGTCATCAGTACATCCAACAGTCTTTTTTGTGTAAACATGATAACTCTAAATTTTGTTAATCCAAGATTTCAGCCTTCTGACCCCTCTTTTGGATAAATGTCAGACTTTTGCAATTTTTTGCAGTGCAGAAGCTTTTTGTATGCTACTTTAATTGAATGAGTTGATGTAATTTTATGACAGGTATCCCGAAGATTTTCATTTACACTTTAACCAGCTATATATCATGTATAAACAGTTTGTCACCAGTCACAGTCATGCCCCCTCCATCAAGGTCAAGGTCACAAGGGAAAAATATAAATCTGTGACCTCTGTCCATTTATGGGTATGACTTTTAACCCAAAGTGTTGTATTGTAACAAAACTTCAATCTTTTATGTATCTTAAAATACCACTGCTCAATCACTTTTCATTAAGTTTTCTTTCCATTTTCTTTGTTTGATTCAGAATGTTGAAAAAGTGTGAGATTGAGTTTGTGTTCATTATAAAGAAAAAGCTGAATGTAGTGTTTCAGTGTGGTAAAAGTTTGATGTATGTAGAGGTTCCTTCATCTGAAAAATAGAGATTAACTAAAAGTAATATGGTCATGTGATGAATGGCAGGTAGGCCTCATGAGAGTGCAAGTTGTTGCTGCACATTCATTGTCTGCAGTCACTGATGGGATGAAATAGTTTTAATCTTTTATTTTAGAAGTAAATCAGTTTTAGAGTGAGATCATGGGGTAATCAGAAAATATTACAAAGTGAAAGTTTACATTGTAACATACCTCTTGCTTATAAAATAAATAAATGAAAGGATGAACTTTCTGTTGTTTTATTTGATGATAAATATGGGTTCCAGGCTGGCATCAAAGTAGATTCAACATATTTTGATAGTACCATATATAATCGCCTATCAAGCAAGTCCAACTGCAAATTGCACAGACCCAGATCTGTCATCACATAATATGCTGGCAGATCTGGGTCTGTGCAGTTTGTTAGGAGTAAATCAGTAGAACAAACTGCATAGAATCTGATCTGCAGGTGCTCTATACTACAGCAGATCAGGATCTTTCTTGTTTGCAGTTTGACTTGTAAGTGTGTGTATATGGTATCAGTTGCAATGATGGTGGAAAAGTTCTAAGACAGATTTTTTTTAATCATGAAGGTTGTTTAGCAGAAGATACAAACTTGGACATCAATAACATGCAAGTTTCCAAAATAAAATAAAAATTGATGTATTAGCTTATGTTTAGCCAAATAAACATTACAGGATCCATTAGAGGTGTTGATGTGCCATGAGTAATGCTGGGAAAACCTTGGGTTTTTTAAAGGAAAACTAAGCACACTTCAGTTTTTATCAAATAGTATGCCCTTTTACTCTCTAACCATTTTTAAACAAGTTTCTGAGACAATAAATAAAAATCTCCTTATTGAAATTGGAAAAATTAAGTTACCAAATGTTATTCAGCTTTTTTATTCCTTGAAGATTGCAAAGCATGCCAGAAATTTAGAGACATCTGTACAGAAATCGAGACCATGAAGTACAATTCATTTAGACTGGTTTTGATATGCAACAGTTTTATTTTTGTAGGTGCATTTATGTTAGAGTTAATTGTCTTCATCGCTGAAGTAAAAAATATTATTTAATAAATCAGAATGGAATTGTGTCAGCAAAGGATGTTAGACAGTTTAGACCCATTAGTTGTGAAATCAGAATGAAATTGTCATCTAATGTCATTAGTCAGCTTAGAGCAGTGGTTAGGAAATCTTACGAGAATCAAGTCAGCAAATGGTATCAAACAGTTCAAACCCATTAGTTGTGAAACCTGAATGGAATTGTGTCAGCAGTGGACACCAGACAGAGTAGACCCTTTAGCTGTGCCAATTAGTTGTTCAGATTTACTTTTCTTTTACAAATTGAATTTGGTAAAATTGTACAGGCACAGTTTGACCTGCTACAACTCCTCTGTCTATATTTATGCCTTATTAATAAAATCTAGAGCGAAACTAGATAACTGGAGCAGGAACTCACAAGATAACATCCACTTCCATGATACCAGTCAGGAACTCACAAGATAACATCCACTTCCATGATACCAGTCAGGAACTCACAAGATAACATCCACTTCCATGATACCAGTCAGGAACTCACAAGATAACATCCACTTCCATCATACCAGTCAGGAACTCACAAGATAACATCCACTTCCATCATACCAGTCAGGAACTCACAAGATAACATCCACTTCCATCATACCAGTCAGGAACTCACAAGATAACATCCACTTCCATCACACCAGTCTGTATCTTTGAGAGTTGCCAAGTCTGTAGGACAGAGCAGCGAGTTTTGATATGTGACATTACTGATTTTCCCATATGATTTGACAAGCACATTTGATGGTAAAAAAGTGTTACAATTTGAAAACATGCATCATTTTAATGTAATGTTCAAAATCTCAAAGCCATATTATTCTTAACACTGAAGCCTGAAATGAATGACACCTAACATAAATAAATCAATGTACCTAACACCAATATGGCAATCGGCTACTGGCAATTGTGGCACTGGAATATAAGCATGAGAGTGCAGTATGTCATGGTGCAAGAGCATACATCACAATAAAAATATGTCTTATGATGTACTTTTATCAACTGAAACATACCTTGCTGTTGAACTGGTCCAGATATGGGTGCACTTAGCAGCATTGTTTCTCCTGTAAAAAGTTATGCTGTGGTCGCTGAATATAATAGTTGACCATGAGTAACCAATCATCATACAGAAAGAAACAAAAAAACAATTTTATTTATTTTGGCAATCATTATTTTTTATAAATATTTTACCAGCATTGTAATATTGTCTCAGAAATGATGAATAATCACCACATGACTTTTATAATGTCTGCTCCAAGAATTGTTTCTGTCCGGAGGAGGTGCAAAGTGACTGCAACAACTGGGGACTCCTTTCCAGATTATTCTGATTATGACTTGTTCTTTCTTCCTATTTATAGGTTTGGTATATGGTCACACAGGCCATGTCCGTTTCCTGACCTGTGTAGAGATGACCAGTACTCCATCCCTCCCAAACAGCAACAATAAATCTGACAAGGAAGAGGAAGTTGAGCATGTTCCCATCCATGACCTTCACAGACGTTCATCCATGGCAGCCACAACAGCAACACTTGCTACACGTATGTTAGTCATCAGTGGTGGAGATGGCTATGAAGATTTCAGAAATTCTTCAGCAAATGAATCAGCGGGACGAGATGACAGTACTAATCATTTGCTTCTCTGGCAAGTTTGATGCACGTGTGTGCTAGTTTGTGTATATGGTTCGTGTCTGTTCATTTGTATTGTGCCAAAGCTAAATTGAATTATCTTTCATCCTGAAAGATTCATTATTGAGATAATACACAATCATTTAATGAAGGATATTTGAAAGTTTAAATGTATTGAGAGATAATAACTTTATTGTTTGATGGCAGAACTCTTCATTCATAGCATATTTTGAATCATTTTAGTTTACAAAGTGATCCTTACATTTTTTAGGTAGACTATCCTACCCAACTAATCTTATTGTTATTGTCTGGTCTTCAGACTCTGCTGTATTCCATGTAATATGTACATACCTTAATAAATGCACCCCATTTGTGTGATCAAAACCTGCATGAAAATTGCCACTTTTAAGGTCATGATCTTGGCATGCCATCTGGGAGGGAAGTGGTTGCTAAAATTCTCCTGTAATTTTCCCACCATTTATGGCTAGTTTATCATTATCATTTAATTGTTCTGGATCATCAGTCTCAAAAATTGGGCATAAATGTGTTTTATTCAGACAATGGACCTCCCGAGTGGCAAGTTTCAAATGTAAGACAAAGGGAGCTAACTAGTTGAGTCGAGACATACTCGTGAAAGGTACATTGATTGGTGTAGTTGTTATAATGAGTTTTAACTTTATGAAGTTTATCAAAATTATAACGTTTTAAGTGCATAGTTATATATATATCAATCGAACAACACTTTTAAAACATTATTGGCAATATTTTGCTGCAGAGGAAATGGGAGCTGAGGCCCTTTTCCAAGGACACACCAAGGCATCCATCCTCAGACAATCAAAAAACATAAACATTATAGCCAGAGCTATATACAGATTACATACCTGTCAGAGCTATTTACAGATTACATACCTGTCAGAGCTATATACAAATTACATACCTGTCAGAGCTATATACAAATTACATACCTGTCAACTTTTCAAAAGCCAAGTAGGTAGATTGGATGAAAAAATAGGGAGAGTGGGTCCTAAAATTGGGAGGTTTTTCGTGGCGTTTTTTAAGCCTCATTTTCACAAAATATTGACAACCGTCCGGGTCCAGTAGACATGAAATTCTCAAAGGACACACCATTTCTCCCTGTGACGTGCCTTATTTTCTCCCAGAACGTGCCCTCTTTTCATATTCTGGTCAGCTGTGGTCAAACTACACAGTAACTAAAGGTTAATCTTAAATAAACAAGCAAGAAAGCCAGCATGACTAATTAACAGTTAATCCTTATCAGTGTAATTATCTTGTGAAAAGGACTTGCCCTCCTACATAATTTGAAGAAGCCATGTTATACTATGCATGTCATGTAAGCACCAGCAATTGATTGGCAGATAAACAATGACATAAATTTGTTGTAACTAACGGTGCCTAAATACACAGTCTCAAGCTACATGTACTGTACATGTGACAACTTATTTTCCCATATTTTATGTCCCTTTTTTATTCTCAACTCAAAAGGCATTTAACATTGTTTGCTAAGTAACATTTATTCTGAATAATTTTTTGAGGGTTCGTAAGCTTCGTGGTATGTTTCTCCATTCCTTCTTTTAATTTAATGATAGTAATTAACGTTTGTATATATGGTACAGTAATTCCAGGTGTTCACTAATGTAAGTTTCTTTGGAGGGAATGGAGATGATACAGCACCAGAGTGTTTATTCTTAGGATTGAAACTAATTGCTGAAAATTTTATTGTTAAGGTTTATTGTTTGTTGTGATTTATTTTCTGATTTAAGTATTGTTGTAAGGTTAGAAACATTCATAAATTGACTTGAATAATGTTTAAACTTAACATTCTATTTACTGAAGAAAAATGTAATAATCAGGAGTCCTCTGCAAAAATCGGGAGATAATATGAAATCGGGAGGTAGGTGTGGAACGACCCCAAAAATCGGGAGTTTTTTTTCTCCCATTGGGAGAGTTGACAGGTATGAAATTATGAACATAATTCTTAAAACTAGAAGGCAGTCATAAAAATATTTTTTCTGAACTGGAATAGGTGAGTACCTATTCACTATGTTTTCAGTAAATTATCATTGTCTAGGACAATCACAGTTAATATTAATAATATTTATGCCAGGACAATTGGAAATCTGCCAAGATATACCATCAATACTCACAAGTCGAGTACACTTTTTCTGAACTGGAATAGGTGAGTACCTATTCAATATGTTTTCAGTAAATTATCATTGTCTAGGACAATCACAGTTAATATTAATAATATTTATGCCAGGACAATTGGAAATCTGCCAAGATATACCATCAATACTCACAAGTCGAGTACAACTGCAAACATCACAGAACCTAATCTTCTGTCACATAATGCACTTGCGGACCAAGGTCTGTGTTGTTTGTTCTACTGATTACTAAAAAAAGTCCGAAGACCAGTATTTGCCAGCACATTGTGTGATAGCAGGTATGGGTGTGCAGTATGCAAAAGAACTTGACTTATAAGTGAATATATATGGTAGCTCTTACCCAGTTGATATGTAAATAAAGTTTCCTGTAGTCATTTAAGCAGTAAAATCATAGGCACAGAAGGGGTGAATTTGCATTCAGGCTAGAAAGCTAGCTGTGCTTACCTAGGTAACAGGTTGAAGTTAGTTGTAACAGTGCTGTGTTGGAAATGAATTTTTAAAATATTTCTGTTTCCTATTTTAGATGAAGATTTAATACTGTGCTGATATTGGTACCAAAAGAAACATCATCTTTTCCCCTCAATTCTAACATATATATATATATATATATATATATATATATATATATACAGTGTGACCCCGCTATAACACGGTAGTTGGGAGCCATAGAACCTGACCGTGTTATAGACCGAACAGTGTTATAAGTAACCAGGTCAGTTAGAAAATGATGCATGTACCCGAAAAAATGTGCGAGGGAGGTGGGATGTAGGTAATAAATGCGGGCACAAAAATATGTGCTTCATTGGCACAGTTATCATCTTAAATTGATGCATATTAAATGAGAAATACACATGTAGTGAAAACAGAGAAGGCATATATAATATTTTACTTTATTCAGAGAACCACGCAATGGTACATATACGTGTATACTATTTATACATGTCTAATGTATAGCAATTAATAAAGTATCAACACTGTACTCACCCGCAAATCATGTCACATTGAATCCACAATACAAGTAATTCCATCGAAGATACGCACACAGATTTAAAATATTCAATAATTTTGTCACAGGTCATATAGGTCTGAATTCAGTAGAAAAAAAATAGCACAATCACATAGCAAATGGTGAAGCACATTTACTTTTCAGTACGTCCCAAGTCGGTAAAAGTTTGCGTTTTAAGCACCCTCGGTAGAGTTTGTAAGCATAAACTTTTTCCTGTAAAAAGGAAACTTTTACGGCACAGTAAAAGTGTTCCAGTCACGTCGGAAGATGAAACAATTCATCAGATTCCATTTCTTTTATTTAAGTTCGGTACTGACTTCCTTTGAAGAAAGGTTCTTTGTTTTTATTAAAGATTGTAGTCGGCTTTCTTTGATGAAGGGTGCATGCGTTATTGAAGTCACCGCTAAAGGACAGCTTTGGAGAACCAAACAGATGTCTGTTTCTTATTGTGGCGGCAACATCAAAAAATTGTATTGCAATGATTGAGACTGATTTTTTTTTCCCATTTGTGTAGTACGTTTTCATAACAATTGGTGCTTCAAAGGTAATGTTTTCTTTGAAATTTCAGCTACTACTTTATCTGGGTAAATTTTTTTTAAAAAATGAATTGGCTGTCGTATGGTTAATTGTAGTTACTGTTCCTCTCTGCCTATTGAATAGACAAATGAGAGCTTGTTGTTTTTTATTTCTTTTTTTTTTACATTTGATGCTGCCTTCCACGCATGCGTCAGAAATTTAAAGAAAGGGTCAATTGACGCTAGAGACCGAGGTGTTCTGGTCTGATGACAGAGATTACTACAGAAAATGTGAATGTTCTGAAGGATTTAATTCTGAGTGAAAAGAAGAGGAATTTTTCTTACCATCCACATACAAATGTCAGTCTACATAAATGTATTAATTACTAGCAAGTGGCCGAAAATCCGACGAAAGATAGATTATGAGATAATGCCTCGTCTGGTTGATCTCCGCTACCAGAAATGTAAATTTGAAAAAAGTGGATATCTCAAAACATAAAGTACTCATGCTAGATGTCAACATAAGCAGATTATGATATAACAATGCACTGTTAAGATGGTTTGTCAATATGGACAAAGAATTTGTTTCTGTAACAATATATAAATTTCAGTGCATTTTATATCAATTTTGTGGCTTCCTTTCAAGGGACCTCTGAATTTCTCCACTCCAAACCAATGGTTGTACATACAAGTTTAAACAGCCAACAATGCTGCCAATAAAAAAAAATCGCCAAATGGCATATTTTGCCGCCAATAAAAAAAAAAAAAATCGCAATTTGCGACACTGGCAAAGCCCTGCGCGATTCCTGAATAAACTTTTACACATTATTTTTCGTACTTTTAAGAAGAAAACTATTTTTTCGTGTATGAGAAAAATGCATATAAAATTTCAGGAGCCATGCCACCATCATCTTGTATTATGCATAAGCGATCTCTTCCCTAAAATGATAAACTTTTTATGGGTTTTTTTCATACTTTTAAGAAAGAAAATTTCTTTTTTGTGTACGAGAAAAATATATGTATATGAAATTTCGGGAGCCACACCACAACCATGTTATATCCAAATTCATGTTATAACGGAGCATGCTATAGCAGGGTCACACTGTGTATATATATATATATATATATATATATATATATATATATATATATATATATATATAATTATTATTATTAAGATGGATAGTGACAAGTTTAATATCACTGAACAGATCTCTTTTTACTACTTGAAAGTAAACTTTGATTTTTTTATTTTATTTTTTATTTTATAGTACTAAAATGGGCAAATGAAATATTGAGTTCAAATTAGTAACAATGCATCTTTTAACTCAAATTTTTCCAATCCAAATAAATTACAGGGGTCAGTGCAGTTTGGTAGGAGTAATCACGAGAACTAAGAACATATACCCTGCTCTGCTGGTGATTTATGTGATAGATCAGGGTCTGTATTGTTTGAAATTTGACATGACTTATAAGTGAGTATATATGTGTATATGAAGCATAACAATGTATTTGATTTTCCATGAGAATTTAGTACTGAAGTTTGGAAATGTAATGAAATGTATATTTCAAGCTTTCCAACACTTGTAACTTCACCATTTGTATGAAGATATCTTTCTTGTCTTCTCATGCATTCTGTAAAAGAATTTTGAATTGTTCAGCTGAATTGTTAAACCCCTTTTTGCTCTTGTCCTTCACAATTTTGACTGTTACCTCATTTGTGGCTTGTTAGTCTTGTACTGTTGCTCATATCTTTCATTACAATGATCCACTTTGATGGTAATCTTTTATCAAGAAAAAGTACATTGATTGTGATAATCAACTTTTTGTTTATTGCATATATTTTTCTGGCTCCATTAATATGAGAAGTTTTGTCTTTGTTCCTCATATATATGCACACAAAAAAAGGTTTTGTGATATTAGATTACCGGTTTGTGACATTTTAACATTTTTGCCAATTTGTGAATTTTTCTAGTATAGTTTTAGGGATCAAGTTCATTTATTTAATAGCAACATTTGGGAACTAAATATTTTTTATGCCAGTTAGTCTCTCATATAGACTGTTATTAGTTGTAAAAAACAAAACTACCCAAACAAATGTAACTTTTTATATTTGGTGCATGTTCTTTGTCTCCCCACCTCATAACATGTGTTGCTAGTTTTGAAGAATGATAACGCAAATCCAAGTGTTCCTAGAAACATCCATGTTCTTTAGCCCACAAACAGACTTAAGCACTTTTTAACTTATAGACTGAATTCAGCCATAGGAGTAATCAGAATTCAGTCATATTATTATGCCTAAGATGTTTGTTTCTTTTCTTGTAACATGAAACATTGACTTCTCTTTGGTTCAGAAAGGTGATTGTTGTTTGTTTAAGCATTTTAATATTTTTGTATACAGTTTAAGGTTCTTTCAAATCAGTTAAAAGTGGGGGGAGGGGTTGTATGTTTATGGAAAAGAACAAAGAATTTTATATGAAATGGAAATTTTCATGAAATATGAAATTACCATATATTCTTACTTATGTACCATATATTCATGAGTCCAACTGCAAACTGCATGACCCAGATCTACCATTGCATAATGTGCCAGCAGATCTGGGTCTGTACAGTATGTTAGGAGTAATCAGTAGAATAAACAAACTGCACTGACCCAGATCTGTTGGCATTATGTTATGACAGATCAAGATCTTTGGTGTTTGCAGTTTGACTCAGCTTATAAGCAGGTATATACATTAGCTTGGATAACGTGTAATCTTTGGTACAACAGGCAAATTCATTATCTGCCTTTTTACTCACTAGTATTTACAATATTATGATTTACTGACGTCTGAAGCATCACATGTCACAAAGTTTATATGTCAGTGCTTTTCACTACCAGATAGTCTGTGATGAATCAGTTTATTCTATAAAATATTGGACAATTTATGTCAAAAAAATGAGTTTCATGATGTTGGGAGTTTTGTTTTTATACATTTGATCTATGCAATATATTTAAGATTTAAGATGGGAATATTTCAGGTATTTTTTTCAAATGTATTCTCTTCCTCAAAATTTTGCTTGCACCACCATCATATACAATATATTTTAACAGTTAGAAATCCTAACGAGTACCATTTCAAGTTCTTTTTATTTCAGTTTTTGAATCTAAGCCAGTGTTAAATGGAGGAAATTATTCCTTATTTTATATTTGAATGGATTCTTTGTGCACTCTTACAATTCTTATGTATGTAATTTCTTATAAGAGGAGTCAAACTGCAAACAAACAAAATTCCTGATCTGCTGTAGCACAATGTGCATGCAAATCAAGGTCTGTGTTGTTTGTTCTATTGTTTATTCCTAACAAACCACACAGAACCAGATCTGCCAGCACATTGTGTGATGGTAGATCTGGGTCTGTGCAGTTTGCAGTTGGAATCGACTTATAAGCAAGTATATACAGAATTTAACCTTTTGGAGCTTAGAGCCGTTTGGTGTATAAAGCTCTCCATCATTGTTGATACATGTTGTTTTCATTGTATTGTGATCTCATCATAGAATGTGTCTTTGTTTTTGTGTTGAAGGTTGTGAAATTTTTGTATATTTTCGTTAGACATTGTATCCTCTGGTTAAATTGATGTTAACATTAATCACTCTATTGATAAAAGTAAGCTTTGCAATTTGATTGAAATTTGTTTTGAAATTCTCCTTCCATGACTACATCTCTTCTGAAACTTTCAAGATTTTTTGCTTATAAAAATCTTTGGTATTGACATCTTGACTGACAAGGTTTATTTCTCAATAAATAATAGTAAATATTTGCTATGATGGCAGCATATAATGTAGTTTTACTTTAAAAAGCACATTGTAAATATTTCTCTCTCTAGTATTCTTGCTGCACTGTTTTTGTTTTACCTCTTTTCAACTGATCCAGAAAATTCTAAGTGTAAAAAATAATATAAAATTACTTTTGTGCTCTCCTGCTATGTTAATCATTTTGCAAAATTATTCATTTGTTGTATGGACGTCTGATTAAAATAAATCTGTGTGTGGGATATGTGTACATTAAAATCAGCATGAAAATAAGAGTGCTTGCAAAATTAGTACACTTATGGTAAAGAGTACCTGAAAAATTAGTACACTTAACGGTAAAGAGTGCATGAAAACTTAGCACCCTTACAGTAAAGAGTGCTTGAAAAATTAGTACCCTTACAGTAAAGAGTGCCTGAAAAATTAGTACACTTATGGCTAATACCAAGAACAGAGAAATGACTGGTGAATAAAAATGTGAGTGTGATCAAGTCAACGAGATTTGTTATGTTGTCACTGTTGTCTCAAATGTTTCCTTTTTATAATTTGGCTTTTTTAGTAATTTACATTGATAGCATTTATTTTGTTAGAGCATTTATTGGTTTTACTGTTGTTTAGCATTTTAAAATTTGTATCCTTTTACTTTTTCATTTTGCTGTGTATATAGATAAGGAATTATGCATTTTGTTTATGTGTGCAAAACTTGTATTTTGTTGTGCTATATTTACTTCGCTGTAGAACCCGAAATAAGTTTTACTCTTCTAATGACATGATGAAGTGTTATTATTTACACCTAGTAGTATTAATAACTACATTTTTATCTTCTAATGAACAATGTTACTGATTGTATCAATGTATATTATTTACACCTAGTGTTAATAGTGTTTTTCTTTTCTAATGAGATAATGACTAAATGTATCAGTGTTATAATTACACAAATTGTTGTCCATAACTGTGTTTCATATGCCTGTGTTTCATGTGCTGCATTACTGCAACCAGTCAATTAGACCTGTCGCAATTTAATTACTTTATCACTACATACTTTTAGTTGTTGTATATTTTCTTTTTTAAAGACCACAAGGTCTACTTTTTAGTCAAACTGTCCAAATTCTAGTCAAATTGGGAATTCTGATAATTTTTCCACTTCATCCCAACTCAGAATTTAATATTAATAACAACTTTCATTCATTCCTGCTGCATTCTTTAATGAACTAAATTTCTGTGACCCACCAGGAATGTGGTAGGGCCATTGAGTGTCTGTGTATTCCATAAAATAGAGTCTGTTTTGATGTTTTTTAAATGGGGAAGTTATGTTTCGTTTACATTTCATACTTGTTGTAATAGAATATTATTTACTCGTGATACAGCCTTGGGTAAATACCAGATTTCAGCAAGGGGAAGTAATGCATAGAATGAATGACTTTAGAAAGATCCTTTAATCATATAAAATGCACTGGCTGGAGTATGCTTTACGAATTCAGTTCAGATAATTTTAGAAGCAAATAATTTAAACATTGAAAAAGTTTATAAAAAAGAAAGAGCACTGTAAGATGAATAAAAAATGAAGCATAGATCTGTTTTAAACTTTTATGTTACGGTGAAGCTTCTATTGCTGATGTGTGAATTTAGGTCAGTCTTCTTTCCCCACCTTAATTTGTTCTTTGTTCATCACTTGGAAGATGGATGTTTAATAAACGACTTGTCATTTTATTGTTAATGAATTTTTATTAAAGGTTATTTTTATGTGACATTATTTGGTAATTGCCAGAAATTCAAATTAGTGTGTCTGTTTACAGTGTAGATGTCATGTCATTTAGTAAGGAATTTTTTTTGGTATAGTTTGTACTTCTGTGTATGTAACACTATGATATCAGCTCTCAACTGCCAAGGTGAAGGTCATCTAGACCTTGACCAGGGTAAACATTATAGATAGATATATATATATATATATATATATATACGTATAAATATTGCATGTAAAATAATCTGTTTGATATAAATACGAATGTATTTTGTTAATAATGAAATAATGTTGTAATAAGTTCCTACCAAGTCCTGTAACAACAAAAGTGATTCATTTAATTTTACATTATGTTGATTTTACACGATCTAGCTAGTCTAGATAGTTTACTAAATTATTGTATGTAAATTTTATGCGTATATTGTAGTGCAATTATTTATCAGAGTTCATGACAAATGTCAGCCACTAGGCCTCTGTGAAGTAACCTTTAGGTCATGTGATACCTTTTATACTGTCAACACAGTCCAGCATCCCTTAATGTATGTCAGTTTGTCCCATCATCTCTATCCAGTATAACATTTTAGAAGCACTCCTGTTTTCCACTTGTACAGCCTTCTCTCTTAATCAAAATTGTTCCATCCCTTGGGTGGCATATATAGAGTTCGCAACTGTACATCAGATAATCTTTCTGTAATGTTTTCAGACACTGAAAATTATTTGCCAGAAGTAATATTTTAAGGCCTTGCAAATTCTGAACAGTGTTTTACAAATATTTGTTATCCTGAACTTACATTTTCATGCACAATCTAAGTAGATATAATGTCTCATTTTCAATTAAAAAAAGAGGTTAACCAAAAGTACTCATGGTTGCAAGTTTTTAGTGTTGCTTATTTGCCAGTAAGTTTATGTGCAACAATACTACATGTATTATACAAAAATTATAGACAACAGTGGGAGCCCCTGTGCTGCTAAATAGATGAAGTTCATTTCGGTCAGTCATTATTTGGTACCAGTTATGTCAGGCAGTGCTTGGAACCATAAACTTCAAATCCTTGGCATCTGGTATTGAAAAATTTACCACTCTGAATGTTCTTATCATTGCAGTTTTGTGCAGGCAGCCATTTAACTTTTAACTTTAAATTTAATTTAATTTAAATTTAAATTTAATTTTTTTTTAAATAAAATTTTTAAAAATGTTTGAGTAAGCCAAAATTAGCATGTGTGTATAGTCTTGATATAGGTTTAGTGATTTTCTATTCATGCGGTCATGTTCAGGGTCAAAGGTCACAGCAGACAATTTTGTATTGCAGATATGAACTTGGACATGAAACATTTTAAAAAAAATAATAAATAAATCTGATATGTCGAAACTTATTAAGAATATGAATGATGAAACTCAGTACTCCAAAATTGAAAAAGATAAAAGTGGGACATTGTTCTCATTTTAGAACTCGAGTATTCTTTTTTTCAGAGGTCAAATTACGGAGTTTCTATTGAAACTGATCTTTGACTCTTTCTTACCTGGAAACCCCATATTTATTGTTACTCTGGATATATATTGGATCATTTATGAATAATTGCATTAAAACGTACGACCCTCAAAAACAACTGTCACAGGTATTACTTCTCTCGAACATGAATGCTTAAAGGACAGATCACTTGAAGAAAAAACTCACCAATGTATAGATTATAGTGCAGGGAATTTGTAATAGGTTATAAAGAAAATGGTGATTCTGTTGAAATTTAAGAAAAATAAAACAACTAAAGTTACAGTCAATAAGTTCACTGATAGAGGAAAAACTAAAAACATTGTACAATCAAATGCAGAGTAAATTTGTAATCTATACATTGTTCTACAAAAAGCATGAACTACGTACATTTTGAAGACTTTCTCTATAATTGACCCTTAAAAGCCTATTTGGAAAAGCAATCTGACATTATTATCTCTACCAAGCTGACACAATAAAGGTACTCACATTTGATTAAAATTCAGTGTTTTAAAGTTTCAGCCAGTAAATTTTCTTAGTCATGAAGCAGTATGGACAATCTCAGAAAAACAGGTTTCATTTTTCATGGACAAAATAATCAGTTGTGTAGATTTTTGTTGTTGACTTCATGTTAGCTGTCATTCCAGTAGAATTTATTCTCATAGTGACTGTTGTTTTGAATTTTAGAGATTGGATGGCGAAAAATGTACTCGGTACAATTTAATAATTTGCTGACAATTTTTTTGGTAGCATCACCACATATAGCAGTCTTCTTGAGGTCCTCATAATTGGTGTTACATTGATTTAATATGAAAGCATGTTCAATTCACCCAGTAGATGGTATCCATAGCTGACAGTGCTCACGATATCAGTAACATAGTACATTTGACTTTTCTAAGATAAACAAATTTCGTTGGAGCAATTTAAGTTCATGGAGATTCAACACTACTTCTTGGCATAAAAAAAAAAAAAGATTTAAAGCAGACTCAAGTTTAGTTGCTAAACTGTCCTACATAAGTGCCACAAGTGCAGATATGAATAAAAATTTCATATGTGCCATAGATAAGGTTTACTTTCGCCAATGTTTCAAAAAAAAGTTTGAAGATATTTTTTCCTGGTGAATATTGTTGCATTTCATTCAGTCTCATTGCTATTAGAGACGGAATACAATCAGATGTTGCTTGTAAACCAGAAATTGTTGCCCTTCGGATGCAAATAAATGAATATATTGCCAGAAAGAGTGAATTTGTGAATTATTTAGCATTCCACACAGGGAGCTTAGCAATTTAACATGTTTTATTCCCATTCCACATATACCATATTTGCCGGCCTACAAGTCGATGCGGAATGTAAGTCAAATTCACTAATTTTTTTAATTTTCCATCCTTCGTCCATATATAAGTCGATTCCAGGTCAATAACTTGGCTTCGTTTTTTACACTGGTAACTTCTGGTTTCATGTATATTTAATGGTATCACTGTATGATATTCCATATTACCGGCAATCAAGAAATTGCATCACTGATGCTAACATGCTTGTTCCAGTTTTGATTTGGAGAGAGAGTGAGTGAGTGAGTGAGTTCAGGGCAATTATAATGCATATAGTACAGTTACTTGACTTG